>PVIC010048838.1:0-13383 GCA_004025085.1 Thryonomys swinderianus
GGCAAATGACATGGGACGAGATGAAAGACAAAATTTTGACTCAAGTATTAGGACAGGGGTCTCTTGCCCGGGGAACCCGTGACAGAAAAGCAAACGTGGGAAAGTGTATGGGGTAAGCAAGAGTGGTACCCGGGTTAGTCTGGTGCTTCAAACACTGATGACAGATCGGGGCACAAATCTTCCACGAAGGGCAAATGTGATGGTTGGTTTGCAATTAAACATGCGATGTTTGAAGTCTTAAAAATGCTGAAAATTTTAGTACAAATGTCAAATCAGGCAGTCAGGTATCAGAAAAGTCCTTCCCACAATATGGAATCTGGAAAGTTAAGTCTACTCTAATTTAAATCTTCTGTTTAAAAAGCTATTTTTTAAATGTATATGTGTATTTTTTTTTCTTGGAAAGTTAGTACCTCAAGGCAAGCTATTGATACTTTACAAATATGCAAATCATCATGTACTGGTGATTTCATTTGATGACTGTCTGCTTTGACTAAATAAGGGTTTTGACATAGTAAACGAAAGAACAAGGATTAGATATATAGTTTGAAAATGGACTTTTTGGGGGTACTACAGAGATTAACATGAGTGCAAAGGACACTAGGACAGTGGGTCTTTGTGGGGAGGAAAACAGCAATAAACTATTTCCTTCATAATGTTTTCAGATGAGACTTTTTTTGAGACAGGTCTTGCTTTGTAGTTCAGGCTGGCCCTGAGCTCACTATGTAGCCCAGGCAAGCACTGAACTCAGCAATCCTCCTGCCTCTGCCTCCCAAGGACTGGAATTACAGGTGTGAGTCACCAAGCCTGGTATTGTTTTATGTGGTTACTAGGGATCGAACCAGGGACCTTGCACTTGCTAGGCAGGCACCAGAAGCACTGAGCTAAATCTCTAGTTTGAGACTCTTAATTTATAGGCTTTATTTATGACATTTGAATTATATGACAAAATAGGCTTTTATTATAAAAACTTTAGAAAGTTAAATAAGTATTAAAATATAAAGGTATATTTCATTATAGAATCTAATAGATAAATACATAAATACAAAAGCAGTAGGTATTTTTCTACATGTACATAGAGAAAAATTAATACAGGTCTCTTTTTGCTATGATCTTAACTAAAGTTTTCTTTCTCAGTATGACCTTATACACTCATATTTAAGACAAGGGTGACGAGGTGTGCTTGTAATACCAGTTCCTGGGAACTGAGGGAAATAGCAAGTTTAAAGCCAGTGAAAGTTACATAACACTTTCACGGCCAACCTGGGCTACAAAACCAAGATGCTGCTTCAACAACGAAAGTTTCTTTCATCATTTTGTTTTTTAAAAAATCACAAAATGTGCCTTTTAGAAGCCCATGCAACTGAAAGTACAAATAATTTTTGTTTGATTTTTATATGGGAGAACAGAGATTCTCTGGATGGCTACTGTTTAAATTATACAAGAAATTTTAAAACTTTTATGTAAAGAAACTAAAGCTTGACTATAAAATGAAATGCTAATGTAAAAATCTCTAAGTTATATATTTGACCATGCTCTGCCTTACTAGATTAGTAGACTTAAAAGTTAAATATATTTATATTGTAATAGTTGATATGCAGCACTGGATACAGTGTCTGGCCACAGTCAGTCTTATTAAGGTTCTGTTAATTTTGATTTTACTGATATTACATAAGACAGATCTTAGACTGATATGAGCAAACCTCATCAAATTCTCAACCTTATTATCATATAAGATGTTGAGGCTGTGTACACAATAAAGTGGCATCATATTGAAACTTTAGGTAGATGAATATTGTACGTATAGCTCATATCAGCGTACCTAACATCTCAACAGAGTTTACTTTTGATCAACTGCAGCACAATCTTGCTATGCAAAATGAGAAGATGGATGGAAATAATTTGGAAGGTAGTTCTCAGCAACCTCCCCTGACGCCCCCCAATACCCCAGATCCACGAAGTCCTCCGAACCCAGAGAGCATTGCACCAGGTAACTAATCCTCTTACAAACAAAATAATAAAATGGCTATGTACTTAAGAAATGACTCCAGTCATTTGAAGCACTTATTAACAGGGATTTACATGATATAGCTTTTCTGATTAAATGGTTGTGGAAAAGTTTAAATTAACTATCATAATGCAAGACTAGAGAATTTTGTAAAATATTTATATTAGCCATAAGTTCTTTCAAATGGTCCAATATATTTGTTGGGGATTACCTGTTACATTGCAAATCAAACACTTTGGATCTCTATTGAAATTATATTTGTGGGGGAATATGTAACTTATGAATGCTAATATTGTCTTCAGTTTATCAGTAATTCTCTGAGATAAATTATTCCCAATTACCACCATGTTATAAACAATGCCTTACAGATTCCAAATGTCAGAGGTCAAATTCATTGCTCAAGAATTAAATGCAAGTCCGATATTAAATTACAGGTGCCTTATGTGAAATGACCTTATAGAAATGACTTTCATTAGCTTCTGCTCTTTCAAAAGGCTGCATGCAGTCCCCTAAGACTGTACATTTGCTGATCATTTTAGAAGTAAATCCTTATTCAGTCAGTATATATTATTTAGAAATATTGATAAATATTAAAAGAAACATAAAAATCATATTATCTATTTATTTAGACAGTAACTTTTCAGAATAACACAGCAAATTTGCTGTATGAAGTGGACTTTTTAATTTTAATATATTTTTTTCTTGAAAGTAGCAGTATCATGTTCTTATAAAATAAATGATAAATTTGGCAAAAGCACTACTAAACTTTTTCTCAAATGGCAATATTCTACATTTGCAAATATGTACATGAACAAGCTATATAGCACTAAATCTTTTTAGAACATGAATTGTCAATGCGGATGCTCAATTGAATAGGGGATTCTTATTAGTTACAGTGCAGAAAGCTAGTACCACTGAGGGAATCCGATGATTTACAGCTGATATGCACAGAGTTCTGAAATACAGTATTGAAAGAAAGTTTTCTGGTAGCTTTCAACCAATAGCAGCAGAAAAGCAAGTTTTGAATCAAACAGATCTGGGTATAATTTTCTACCTTTTCCTATTTGACTAGTACATTGGCAAAGAGGCTAAATCTCTTTGACCCTCACTTTTCTCCGTTTTTAAAATAAGGAAAACACATATTGTACAGGCTCACTGCTAGAATTAAATCGATGATGTAAGTACAGTCTGTAATATCATAATGACTCATTTAAACTGTTTTACCTACCCACCTTTACATCCTTCTTATACAACAGGAAACATAAATACTAGATTTTTTTCAGCTGCAAATATTATACTGTGACACTTCCTTCTACTTTTTAAAAAAAAATTTTTTTTGGAGACAGGGTCTCACTTTGTAGTTCAGGCTGGCCCTGAGCTCACTACGTAGCCCAGGCAAGCCTCGAACTCAGCAATCCTCCTGCCTCTGCTTCCCGAGTGCTGGGATGACAGGCGTGAGCCACTGCGCCCGGCTACTTCTTAAAAATTTTTTGGTGTTGTTCATTTTTGTTCTTTTAAATAGAAAAGAAAGCAGACATATGTAACAGTTAATGCTGCTACAACTTGGTATTCCCACCTCTTAGAAATTTCATTATAAGATTATTACTATATGTTATGAACTTTGAAATGAACAGAAGAGCTGTTCTCCCACCTCAAAAAGTTCCTTCGTGGGGAACAAACAGGCCAAGCAGGGAGACGGGAGGGGCCGGCACAGGTGAGCAGTGTGTCCACACCTCTGAAGGAAAGAGCCAGGCGGGCGGGGAGCTGGGTGTGTCTAGCTTTCTCTGGAGAGGGCTGGGGTCAAGTTTGCGGTGTGGGGTCCGCTGGTACAGGGTTGGGAGCTGCAGGATTAGTGTGAAGGCTGCTGTCACAGCTCAAGTCAGAGACAGGGCCTTTGTTGTCATGGAAATAGAGAGGAAAGAAGAACAAGGTACCTTGTTGTGATGGAAATGAAGAGGAAAGAATATGGTACTCTGTCTGCAACCCAGCTGCACTAGGTTTGAATGAGAATTTGATAAAAAATGTGGATTTGTAGGCCTTACCTAAGACTTACTAAAGCCAAATCTCTGGAAAGAAAACCCAAGATTTACATTTTACATAAGTACCCAAGGTAATTCAAAATATAAATTGTTTGAAAGCCACTGTTTTAGAAGCCCTTCAGAGGTAGAATCAGGTTGAACACGGTGGCACATGTCTATAATCCCAGCTATTCTGGGAGGCTGGAGCAGGAGCATGCAGAGTTTGAAGTCAGCCAGGGCAATTTAGCAAGACCCTGTGTCGAAATAAAACTGAACGAAGTGGGGTTGAGGTAGCATGCTTGTACAGCAGGTGTACGGTCCTAGATTCAGGCCCAGTACTGAAAAACAGTAAGTGTAATTAATAATACTTAGTGATTTATAAGTGGACAAGGAAGAGTTTAGAAAAAATAATGCTTCTGTCTTTGGCATTGTAAGGCAGTAATAATATCACTAAGCTGACTACTACAGAGAAAAGGAGTAGGACCCATGAGAAGTGGTTGCACTTGGGTCTGGAGGTTAGGAGCGTTCATACTGGTGAACAGAATAAGGATAGAAGGACTTGGAAATTAAAAACCAGAGATGGAATTATCAATATGTAGGTCACAGTTACAACCATAAATGGAATGGATTTTTTAAGCAGAAGAAACAGTGTAAAGGCAGACTCTGATCGATATCAGCATTGAAGAGGCCTCCAGAGAAAGGAACATTGCCAAAAGAGAGTACCCTTCCACACCGGAGGCAATTAGGAGAGAAGGTACTAATCACAAATAACTGCCCACAGATGGAGCTATCGAGGAGTAATATGTTTGGGAAGAAGAACACTGAACTAGAAAGAGCCCACAGGCACCATTTGAAGAAAATAAAAAATAATATTGAGATAGGAAAGAATATATGTTAAGCCCAGAGTAGAAGAAATCCGTGGGTTTTGACAACATGGTAGAAGAGAACTGTGAAGAACAGAACCGATGGGTCTGGGCATGGGAATGAAACCGGCTTTAGGGGCTCCTTTCAAAGTTGATGCCTGGAATTGGTAGCATTTTTCAGTGATCCTTAAGCAAAATGTCTAGCTTCCTGAAGAAGAATAACAGTAGGTTAGAAATCTCCCGGAAGAAAAGGAGGACCTTTATAAGTGAAAGCAAATTACTTCTCTTTTTCGAAACATAAACACTTTTCAGGGCAGTCAGCAGTTTAAGGTAAGCAAGACTCAAATATCGCCTCTCAAGAGTAGGCTCTGAGGAAGCGAGACTGTCTCTGCTGCTATTTTTCTCTGGATCCTGGCTCCAGCTCGGTGCCCATTTTTAGATTAATTATTTGTGAAGTATAAAGTCTAATACAAATCAATGTGTGAGGCACAATTTTTCAAAAAAGTACATGAAGTTTTACCTGAACAAATATAGTCGAAGGGAAAAGGAACTAGATGGCTTGAAAGAAATAAACATGAAGAAAAATAGTTCCTCTTAAAACTCCATCATCTAAAATGGCATTTTCAAATATATTACCCTTTTAGACTGCTGTTTTCTGAGAGATCATAAAAAGGATGAAATCTTCATAAATTCACCCCAGCATGAAAAATTAAACACAGTGAGATGTTAGGTGGAGTGTAGTAATTCTAGGACACTTTGTTTACTTAGTTTTTGCTCTGTTTTTTCCAAAGGATATTCTGGACCACTGAAGGAAATTCCTCCTGAAAGATTCAACACCACAGCTGTCCCTAAGTACTACCAGTCTCCCTGGGAACAGGCCATTAGCAACGATCCTGAGCTTTTAGAGGCTTTGTACCCTAAACTTTTCAAGCCCGAAGGAAAGGCAGAATTGCCTGATTACAGGAGCTTTAACAGGTAATTCCGCTATGGGGAGTGATGCTGTTGGCATATGGAATATAGAGATTATTTTCCTTCATGGTTTGCTAAATGAATGAGACTATGAAAAGACACAGGCAGATTTCCATGTCCTCCCAAGGATGAACTGTATAAAACAATAACTAGAAAAGCTGATGTAAAAGAAAATTTTTTTAAATGATCGCAAAGTTATCAAGGAAGTGGGTTCTTGGAGGCCAACATCTTGGATGGAAAGAAAATTCAGAAATTTGACCCCATCATTTGCTGCTTTTCCTCTGAGGCATGTGCAGATTCACTGGTATCACCTAGGACAAGGCTGAGAAGCTGAGCAAACTCTACAGCAGTTCTAAGTCTGAGAACATCGAAAAGAGGAGTTTGCAATCTTTTAAGGAGGGGTCCTGGTAAATAAATATTCCAAGCTTTCAGCAAGGAATGCTAAAAAAATATGACTAGAGTAAAAACAAGCATGTAAAAGATCCGTGTTTACAAAGAAATTAAACGCTGCTCCCAATCAGTACAGTCTTAAGCTCGATAAAGTCAACCTCCTGTACATTCACCTCCTCGCCATGATTAAAGTCAGTATCCTCTGGGAAGATAACTATACTATTTGAATGCTCAGAGATCTCTCTAGTTTTTGTTTTTCTTTTTCAAAATAGCCACATAGCAAAATCTCCTATCTTAACCATGTTTAAACATACAGTGGTGCTAAAAAACATACATAGTGGGACAGAGATTTAGCTCAGTGGTTCCAGCACCTGCCTGGCAACGTAAGGTCCCTGGTTCGATCCCCAGTAACCACATACAACATTACTGGGCTTGCGATCAGTACTACATACCACAATGCCAGATGTGGTGGCTTACGCCTGTAACCCCAGCACTCAGGAGGCAGAGGCAGGAGGATTGCTGAGTCTGAGGCTTACCTGGGGTACATAGTGAGCTCAGGGCCAGTCTGAACTACAAAGCGAGACCCTGTCTCAAAAAAAACCCAAACCTAACAAACAAAAAAAACATTCATCGTGTTGTATAGCCATCACTCCCACTATTTCCATGACTCTTCTCACCTTCTAAAAGTGAGATCTGAACCCTCATTATTCCTCATTCCCCCTGTGCCCCCAACAAACACCATTCTTCTTTCCATCTGATTTTGACTACTCCAAGTACTTCATGCAAGTAGTACCATATAGTTGTCTTCTTGACACTAACTTCACTCAGCATAATGTCCTTTAATTTTAAAATATATTTGATGAGTTTATATTGCCATAAATGTCTTTTGACTGTTAGGGAAAAGGGCACTGTGGGTGGGCAGAGCCATGCACAGGGTTCTGGAATAACTCCTACTACGTGGAGTCCTTCCAAAGTTGTTCACTTTAGGTACATTATATGTACGTCTATCAGCATTTCTGTACTTGTGCTATGCTGAATAACAGACACAAAGTCCTGAACTGAATAAATGGGACTGAGGGTAGATTAGACACAGCTGAAGATGGGGCCAGCCAAGTGACACAGCGAAATAGTGCAGCTCAAGCATGGGGAAAGATTCAATAAGCACAAGCAGCACAGTAAAACTGTCAGTAGACTATCTGTGTGACTGGACCTCAGAAGGCAGTAAGGGTGAAGGAACGTAGGAAGAATAAATAGCTAAGAGTTTTTTAAAATTGACAGCAGACATCAAGTAGAGGTTGAAGAAAAGATGCACAACTGAAGAAGGGGAAACTGACAGTATGAAAATCTTAAGGCTAAAAGGCGTAAAAAAGATACTATTGGCAAAGGAGCAGAAATGGCTCAACTTTCTAACTGAAATTATGAAAAATGGTGAAATAATTTCTGAAAGGTAATAAAATGCTGCCAGGCTATAATTCTATATCCAGTGAAAATATTCTTTAAAGTAAAATTCAAAATAAAATGTATTTCTAGGTATGTTTTCAAATGAAGACATTTGTTGACCCTTTCTAGACAATAACAAAAGGGTAATAAAAGGAACGGAAAGATTAAAATCATTGTGTCCACAGACAATTCAAAATAAGTTTTACAGAAATCATTAGAATTAATGATGTTACTGAAAGTACTGAATATAAGATCAACAATAAAAATTACTGGTATTTTTAATATAGTACCATCTTAGTCACTCTCTTATCACAAAAGCACGATACCTGACACCTACAACTTAATTTGAAGAAAAGTTGTATTTTGGTTCAGTTTTGTAAGTTTCAGTTCCCACTTGGCTGGCTAGAGGCAGAAGCAGCATGGTAGAAAGGGCCCGTGGAGGAAAGCTGTTCCCAACATGGCGGCTAAGGAGTGGCGAGAGAGGGGTCAGGAGGAGGAGACTCTTCCAGGGCCCAGCCTCAAGCCCCGGCCGCCTCTGAGCAGGGCCCACTCCTGGCTGCCACAGGGCCGCTGGGAGAGCACTCTGCTGGTGACTACAGTGGGCTCATCGTCCAGTCGCCTCCCCAGAGCGGTGAAAGTTTTCAGGAACATTCTGAGCATAAACCAGGACAACTGGCAACAGATAATTAGAAAATAGTCTTCATTGACTTCTACCTTATGATTTGTGTACTTCTATTTATTCTTATATTCTAGTAAACTTTTTAATTAAAAAAGAAGTCAGGTGCCGGGCGTGGTGGCTCACGCCTGTAATCCTAGCACTTGGGAGGCAGAGGCAGGAGGATTGCTGAGTTCGAGGCTTGCCTGGGCTACATAGTGAGCTCAGAGCCACAGAGCCAGCCTGAACTACAAAGCAAGACCCTGTATCAAAAAAAAAAAAAATCAGGCAAAATATCTGGGCCTTTATAAATTAAATGTGTTAAAAACCATCCTTTGAATGAGTCCAGAACACAGTCTAGTCATTCAAAAAAGAGATTAAAATAATTACCAAATTTTTGAATTATTTTACCTGTTGGAGATCAATAGGACTTTATAAAAACTACATAAGGTAATGAAAAAACAATTTGACTAAGCATTTAGTTCCAATTATTATGTTTTAATAATAGTGTCACTTCTTGTTTATTAAATTATTTAACATGATGCAACATTAAAAATTTCATTCTGGGGCCAGAGATTTAAGCTCAGTGGTTCTAGCGCCTGCCTATCAAGTGCAAGGTTCTGAGTTCGATCCCTGGTAAGTACATACAACAACACCGATGTGGTGACTCATGTCCACCAGAAATGGGTGCCACACACCACGATCTAGGCGTGGTGGCTCAGGCCTGTAATCCCAACACTCGGGAGGCAGAGGCAGGAGGATTGCTGAGTTCCAGGCCTATCTGGGCTACAAAGTGAGCTCAGGGCCAGACTGAACTACAAAGTGAGACCCTGTCTCAAAAAAAAAAGAAAAAAAATCATTCTAACATACATTTCCCGTTTTTGCAAAAACAAATGGGACAAAAATAGAATAATAACATTTCTAGATAGTCCCAAATTTCTTGCAGAGTAAAATAATGCTACTTAGTGGCCCTATGTTATAATACCTAATTATTATCATAATAAAGCATAGAAAGATATCATTTAATAGCATTTAGTGGGGAGAGTGACTAGATGGAAATTGGCTCCCAGGTGTAATCACCATAAGCTCAAAATGGCTGTGAGTTGAATTCTTATCCTGTTGCAATATATTAAAGTTTTGTGCTATAGCGAAACCCATGCAATAGGTGAGAAAAGATAAACTGGCAGCAAGGAGGCTCCCAGCTTTGCTTCAGTACCTGTGTGACTTTGGGTTTGGCCCTTAACTTCTTAATTTCTTCACCTGTAGAATAAATTGTATAACTACATGATTAAGTACCTTTAAATAAGGTCCACGCATCAGCTATTCAGTGATTTATTTTAATTTCCATACAACAATTTTATCTCTGTTAATTTTTACAAATGGTATTCCAATAGTCCAAATAAACAAGAAAGCATCTATTAACTGAGTGTGAATGAAATAGGCTTATTATTCATTATAGAGGTGTCAGTGTATAAAACTCAGGTCAAGTGAGACTTGTGTTTGAAGGATTCATATTATGGGAATCAGAGAGTTACACAGTTAACTTTCAGTAGAATATTTCAGGTCTTCCATGGAAATTTTGGCTTCACTAATCGTGACTAAAGCTTGAAACTACTTTCAGAATGCTAATGAACTCTCTTTAATTTGAGTGTTGTGGGGAACAAAATTTAAACAGGATGTAGTCTTAGTGGTGCCAAAGAAAAGAAATGAAAACTAGTTTCCTGACCACAACCTTCCACTGACTGTGGTGGAAGGTGGGAGATGAATGAAGAAACGGAAGGGAATGCTGTCATTCGCAGAGAAAAAAAAAATGCCCATAAATTCACAGAGAAAAAGAGGTGGCAGTTGAAAAATATACAACCCAAAGTGGCTGGGCGCAGTGGCTCACGCCTGTAATCACAGCACTCGGGAGGCAGAGACAGGAGGATTGCTAAGTTTGAAGCTTGCCTGGGCTACATAGTGAGCACAGGGCCAGCCTCAACTACAAAGCGAGACCCTGTCTCAAAAACAAAACAAAACAAAACAAAACAAAACAAAACAAAACAAAAACAAAGTGGATCTGGGTGCAGAGGAACATTTCTTCTTTGATTTAATTCGCAAAAGTTTTGAACCAGAGGATTTGTGTTTTGATTTTGCGCCAGACCCTACAAATTATGTATCTGGTCCTGATCCAGGTCCTGAAGTTTAATGTGCTTTCCTGGCCCACCAGGCCTATGGAGATGTTTTTGTTTTGGACTCCTCCGACCTCAGGACACTCTTCTCTTAGAGTAGCTATTGGATACCCACATTTTTTCTTCCTGTTTTATTCTTTGTGAGCTCATTGAGGTTAAGATCTACAATCTTTCTGTTTTTGATTCATCAACACATAGTAGAATGTCTAGACATGGAAGAAATAATTTATTGTAGAAGTAATAGGTGAATCATCAGTGAACAAAGTATTGACATATATTGCCAAGTGTCCAAAATGATAAATGGTTTTATTGGAAATCTGGAACATCAATGAGTAAGTTTTCTTTTAGACTGAAACAATGTGAGTCTTAAGACCCTTCACATCCTAAATCAGGTAAGAAATGAAACAATGACTCAGCTAGTTGCACCATGAGCGTGATGGCAGATATGCAGCATCGGCCCTGGTGGGCTCAATTCCTAAGTGCACAGGCCTACTTACAAAGTGTCGAGAAAGCCCAGTATTCTTTAGGAACTATGTGTTTTGCAAAGGTACAATTTAGGGTAGTAATTAAGGAAAGCAAGACGCCAGTAAGTCTAGCTGCACAGGTTCAAATCCTTGTTCAACAACATTGAGGAGGATGACTCTGAGCAAGTCAGTAACTTCCCTGTACCTGTAAAACGAGGCTATAAATTGAATCATAAAGTTGAGATGGGGAGTTGATGAGAGAACCATGTGAACAGAACCTTGGGTACTTGGAATGTGGCTACAAGCATCATCTAGAAAGTGGCAAGAAATGAGAACCATGCCCCCCGTGACTGACTCAGCGTCTGCATTTTACCAAGAGCCCATGGTGAGAAGCTTGAGAAGCACTTAGTGTCTGATAGACAGTGTCCAGTCAATAAATACTAGTTCTCATCCTTACGTCTTCTGAAGCTTAATAATCATAAGGCACCTGAAAATTGATCCAACTTCTTGAAATTCTTTTTTTCAAGTTGACTTCTCTTATTTCAAAAATAATGATTTTTAGGTCCTAGATGGGAGTCTGTACTAACATGATTGCAGAAATACTACATCAGACTGAGGTTACTGACCCAATCAGTGACCTGTTATTATCTATATCCTTCACAGCAATTTTGAGGAGAAATTATAAGGTCAGTTGTACTAAGAAGAGATGTAATAGAAAATTAAATACACTGCTCTTCAGAGGGTAGAAAAATACTGGAAGACAAGAAAACTATGGATATGAGATTTTTATACACGTATGGCACAGGTACTGCTGTCACAGTCTATAGAGGCTATGTATCCCCTCCGCACACTCCCTCAGTTACTGAAGATTTGAATATCTGTCTTCCTTTCCAGTATTTGCCCTGTTTTCAGTCTGGTGGCTTCAAATTCATGTAAACGATCTACTAAGCTTTCTGCTCTTGCAAGTCTTTTATTGTCTCTCTTTGAAGGATCATTTTCTCAACCTTACTTCAGTTACTTTTCATTTTTTATATAGTTTGTCCTTACCATTACAAATGTCACTGCCAAAAATCTCAACACTAAGTATAAGGTATGATGAAAAATCACTGTGAATATTTAAATTTTAAAAATTAGAGTAAAAACATATTATCATGAATCCCCTTCTCGATAGTCCCTATCCCTTTAAAACTTATCCCTAATTCTTGCTACTTGCTGCGGCAGTTTTGAGGTCCTCCTTAGTGAATGTCTTCAGCTGTAGTTGCCCAATATTCTAAACTGACTTATGGAGTTTAGCTGTCATGATCATTTGGCCTTTGGAGAAAGGCTAGAAGTGGTACCAGAAAGGGGGGATATGAAGACTACTTCTAGTAACACCTGTACGCTAAACATTCTGTAAACAGAAGTCAGAATTCAATACACGAGGAGAATAACAAAAGCCCCAAGTTATGTATATAAAGATTATAAATTGAACAAATTTGGAATTCAGTTCAATTGATACAGGCTGAATATTAGGGGGAGATGTATATATATACCTCCAAACATTGCAGAGTTCAAAAATTACACTGATGAACAGAATATGTGATGAATGTTTTAAAACAAGATTTTGTTTTACAAGTTTGACACTATGTTTTCAAGTCAATGCATAAAATTTTGAATGTCTCTGAATTAACCTAATAAAAATGTTGGAAGCTTTTTAGAATTATTTTCTCTACTTTGCATAATAGTAAAAGGAAAGTTACAAATTATATAGTAAGTTAAAAGCAATATAAAATATTTTAGGGGCTAAAGGTTTGGCTCAATGATAGAATATTTGCATATCATGCACAAGGCCCTGAACACCACACACACTCACAAATACACAAAGGCATTTTGAAGCAAGACGTGACTATTAAACTTTTTGCCTGCAGTTCACCAACTGTATTAACCACTGCTAGCAACAACAAACATACTTAGCTCCTACTGAATGGTTAGATGAAGGATATAAGGCCGGAAGCTTGAAATGCTCTTTTACACTCTACTCCTAAGCTATTGGGGTGCCTCTTACACAGGTCTTTCTAATGAATTCAGTTTCCTCCTGAATTTCCAGCCTGCTGGAACATGGGAACTCAGGAAGGAAAGAATTATACTAGACACAAAAAGGTAATGTCTGATAAAGAAGCTACAAAACTAACACTGTGATAGATGCACTGGGAAGACAGAGAAGATATCAAAAAAGGACAAATACTATTACACTGAAATTATAAAAATAGTTGTGATTTCCCCAACCCCTGAAAAGCTTTGGGAAATTGTAGGGGTCTGTGGACTCTACTTTGAAAACCACTAACCCTGGGTGTTGTGGAGAAGCAGGGGCCATAACTAAAGATGTTTCCCTCGTGATTACCCAGCAGGGGGAAGAGGGTCTCCTGTCT
>PVIC010048839.1:0-13371 GCA_004025085.1 Thryonomys swinderianus
TTTTTTTTTTTTTTGAGACAGGGTCTCGCTTTGTAGTTCAGGCTGGCCCTGAGCTCACTATGTAGCCCAGGCAAGCTGCCGCGAACTCAGCAATCCTCTTGTCTCTGCCTCCCGAGTGCTGGGATGACAGGCGTGAGCCACCACGCCCGGCACATTGTGGTATGCGGCGGCGTTGATTGCTGGTGGGCGTGAGTCTCCAGCACCCAGCATTATATGTGGTTTCCGGGGATCGAACTCAGGACCTTGCTTTTGCGAGACAGGCGCCGGAACCACTGAGCTAACCCTCCGGCCCCCCCCTTCTTTTCTTGCATGCACCTGCTCTGGAGACTCACTGGCATTACCCAGAGCTATGCTGGACACCAATATGTAGAGCCTAATCCCACCTGTGCCATGTCTTCTTTTCTCAATCAGACTAAAAGCCTGAGGCCTTACTCTGGTTTGCCAGGCCAGACACATGAGGCACTTGCTAGCTGAACCATTCACAGTCCACCTTGCTCCATGGGTGCCTGTTACAATGTTTCCTTTGACAGTAACCAAAACCAAATCAAGAAATGAACTTTGTCTTCTTCACTTTGTTCCAAGAACTAGCCCAGCACTTGGTATAGAAATAGTCACCCAGTAAATTTTCATAGGACTAATTTTTATAAAATAAAGACAATACAGATGTTAGCATGTACACAGAAAAAAGTATCTGTAGAAATGAGCTCAAAAGAGTAACTGTTCAGTATACCTGATCATAGGGCCCAAAGGGGTCTGTGCTGTGTGGTATAGCTAAAGATGGAAGTAGCTCCCTTCCATAAAATCCTGAAGTTCCTCCATCCTTCCTCTAAGTTCCATGAAGGACATTTTAAAATGAAAATAGTGTGTGTGTATAGGATCATGTATGTGAAAAATCCCCCATCACTCATCTGGTAACAAGTTAGCATGCCTGGAAAAGTGTGAATGGTCATCAGAATCTCTACTGCTGAAGACTAAATTTTTTTTTTTTAAGATACTGAGTAAGTCTACTTTACTTACCAATTACCAGCTAAGGCTGGCTGGGCCAGTGCCAGGCTCTGGGAGCTTCTGTTTCCTCACTCACTAAGTGGGAATTACAATAAGACCTGCCTCAACTCACTATTCACAGGGATGCTCACACAGGCAGAGGCAGAATGTGGCACACAGAAGCTTTCATGTATCCATTACCCTTATTTCCCCATCTCCCTGAAAATTACAGCACTGAGAAATCCTCAGTTTGCCTGGCACCATGATCATTTATAGATACAGGCTATTTCCCCACGTGGAAGCCAACTTCTCTCTGGAATAAGGAAGAGACAGGATTATTACCAAATATGATTCTTGAACTTAGATCCAGTACAGGGTTGGGCATATCAACACACAAAGGTTTGCACCAAGACAGCACTGAAAGCAAAAAAAGAATTCCTCTCCCTGTCAAAAGCCAAAATAAAGGCGTTGAAGGTACAAAGGGAAGGCATCAACAGGGACAAAAGGAGCAGCTCTGTATGTCGCCCACCTTCCAGCAACCTAAGCCACCGCAGCTCCAAAGGCAGACCAAGGATCCTGACAAGACCTCTGGGAGAAGCACGATGACCACTGTGCAATCGAGCTCCCTTGCCATGAAACAGACAGAAGATGACACTCTTGTGTTTTCTATGGGTGTCAAAGCTAACATAAAGCAACTAGGTCAGTGAGACAGCCAAGGTCAATGGCCCATTCAAGCTGATGGAGGGGAGGCATAGGTCCAGCTGTCTCCTTATTATCATGCTATGGATGTTGCCAACAAACCCAGGATCATTTAAACTGAATCCAGCTGGCGAATTCTAAACACATATTTTACCATTATATATATATTTACTCTTATCATACTTCAGTTTCTGCATTTGGAAAAAGAGTAGAGAAATACAGAACCTCCTTCAAAGTTCTAAGAATTCATTAAAGGAATACAACTTATGCCTTTGTACAGCACCTTGTATAGAGCAACACCCCAACAATTTTTGAAACAGATATTTAAGTGAGGAGTTGCCTTCTTGGACAAAAGGGGTTAAAAGGAACAAAATGCCAGAAAGTAAATACTCTGGGGCTTTGAGAACTACTTTTCTGTTAACTATTCATGTCTAAGCTGCTTTGCAGTATATAAAAACAAAAACAGAAACAAAAAAAAACAACTTTATTTTAGAAACAAGCATAGAGCAAGCAGTTGTTTGCCAATCTCTAGTTAAAACATGGCTCTCAAGGACCAGCGTTGGCTTACTCATATACTGTCACTTCCCATTATAAACAACTCCTTCCCTTGGCTCCTGCAGCCTTCCTCCCATTTCCAGATCCCATGCTACATCATCTTGCCTTAGGACCTTTATTTACATTTATTTCCTCTGCCTGGAATGCTGTTCACCAGACACTGACAGGACCTGCTTGCTCCCTTCTCTTCATGAACATCACCTCCTCAACGAGGGCTTCAGAGACCACCCTGTCTCAACTGGCACACTGTCGAGTCTTCCTTGGACTCATCCTTGCCTCATTTTTCTCCAGAGCACTTTCCACCATCCTCCAGATTGTGTTGGCATAAAATAGTGAGTTACACAGGAGTAGACTTTTGTCCATGATGCACAGTCACTACCCCATCACCTAGATCAATGCCTAGCATACCTAAGCTCTCTTTAAATATTTGTGCAGGAAGTGCTCCTTCACTAATCTCAGTGTAGTAAAATTACAAGCAATAAAATAAACAAAAAGAAAGTCACATAACTTCAAAGTGAAACAGAACAGTTCACTATCCTCAACCTCCTATGACTTTTCCTCCTCAATCTCTACTTTCCAACCACAGCACCCGCGATTGTACTGATGCTCCTGAAGATATTCATATACTTATCCCAGACTCTGTGAATAACTACTGTACACAGCAAAGCAAATCTGCAGCGGAAGGACCTTGAGACAAACAGATGATGCTGGCTTATCTATCTGGATCCAAAATAACCACATGGATCCTTAAAAATCCAAGCACCTTTCCTGACTGCTCAAGAGAAACTTAGCCTTCCTCATGACTTGATTTTAGCTCAGTGAGACACATGAGCTTTTTTTTTTTTTTTTTTTTTTTTTGAGACAGGGTCTCGCTTTGTAGTTCAGGCTGGCCCTGGCCCTGAGCTCACTATGTAGCCCGGGCAAGCCTCAAACTCAGCAATCCACCTGTCTCTGCCTCCCGAGTGCTGGGATTACAGGCGTGAGCCACCATGCCCGGCAAGACACATGAGCTTTTTGACATCTAGAACTACAATTGTGTTGTCTCTCCCTAATTTTATCTCTCTTGGTACATATTTTACCCAATGTCGTTTACTTTGTCTCCCCTTACTACCTAATAAATCCCATGAGGTCAGGAGTATTTCCATCTTGTTCCCTGCTATATACCAGTGCCTAGGACAGAGCTCTGAGTGGAGATCTAATAAGTTATTTCTTCATTTACTGTCACAACAACCCACTTGTTTCCTTTTCAGCACTTCTTACAGGTGTTAACACTATATATTTAGAACTGTTTATCTATCATCCCTATTTCTGCAGCACCATACCCAATACATGGCAGATGTTTACTGAACAAATACATTCACACAACGGCCCTACAAACTACATAATTATCTCCATTTGAGGAAGACACAAAGCTTAAAGAAAGAAAATAACAAGACCATGTCAATCAGCAAGAAGTGGAAGCGCCAGGTGTACAGCTCCAACTAGTCTCAGACCAGAACATAAGAAACTAGAAGGCGGGGCCCTGGGTCAACGAGTGTGCCCCAATTTTATAAAGAGAGGGGCCTAAAGGAAGGATGGGGCATTTTCAATGGACACTCTTAATTACAGCTAACATTTATTGGGCCCTTACATGTGGCCTAACATGTAATATTTTACTTGTTCATTTCCTTGTCCCACCCAGTGAAGCTGAGACTATTCTTAGTCCATATTTCATGGGAAACAGACGCCCAGGGCGGTGAAATAAAGAGCACAAGGTCACAGGGTGGATGGATGATGGCTATACAGTCCAAACTCTCTCACACTCTCAGCAGCCAACCCAGTTCAGGAATCCTAGGCCAACCGAGCCCACCCCAGAAATGCTGGCTCACTTAGCAATTGTGTGTATGGATGTGTGTGTGGAAAAGGGAGAGATCAGCATAATTCACCCCTAAATTTGGCCAGCTCTCCCCTCAAGAGGGTAGCTCGCACGGCCCCCTCCTCTGAGGGGATCTACACAAAAATTACAGGCGGATGGAGAGCAGGATTGGGGATGGGCCTTCACCTCTCGGTCCCCACTTGACTCAGCTGCAAAATATTCCAACACCAACCTTGCTTCCTACCAACCAAGCGACTCCTCCCCAACTCGGAGTAAGTCACACTCCCTTGGCTTTCCGCCAGGGGTCACTCGGAGCCGCAGCCAACTTCCCAGGCCTCTGCAGCCGCTCGGCCTGTCCACCCGACCCAGGGCCCGAGCCCAGAATCCCCGCAGCAAAGCGCTCTTGGCAGAATCCGGACCCTCGAGGTTCGCCCTGCCGACGAGTCCACACCCAATCCGGGGCGTCATCTCATTGAGTCTAGCGACCTGGCAAAATGAGAGCTGGGCTCTGATTGGTCGTTGTCCCTTCCGCCACTCTCAGTGAACCCTAAACCCTATCACGGAGGGCCGCACGAGGCCCCTTGCTCCTCTGCCCGTCCTTCACAACTGCCCCGTAACCTCCGCACCTGAACATCCTCGTTGCGGAGCTCATCTATGAGCACCGCAATGGGGTAGAGCGAGTCATCGCCGTCGGCCGCCGCCATCTTAGCTCTGTCCGCTCCTGTCAGACTGCAGCCAGCACTGTGCTCGAACCGGGAAAGGGAGGGATAGGGCGGAGAGAAAGCGGCTTTGGGGACGCCTGAGCCACTTCACAGGGGCTGGACGGCGAAAAGACCGCGATTCTTTGGTCCACACGCGTGAAGTCCCGCCTACCCCTCATTTACCATTGGTCGAACAATAAGATTGGCTTGCCAGAGCCTACAATGGGGAAGCGGAAGTGCGGAGAGTATCCTAGCGACCAAGACTGCGCCCGCCTACGTTCCCTCTAACAAGTACTGAGTCTAAAGGTGGTTGCTGACTAAGGAGGGCGGGAGTGGGAAGCGAAGGCGGCTCACACGGAGACTAGGAGACGGCTGTGGCGCGTCTGTCAATAGTAAGGGGGGTCCGGGAAACTCGGAAGTTATGGGGGAGTCCGGGAAACTCCGGAGGGTTTGTCCTGCCCCCCTTTGGCTCCGCGCGCGGGCTGCCAAACACTTCTCAAAGCCCTTGTGCTGGAGGAGGACTCGGTGAATCTGATTTGTGCGGAGCTCCAGGGGAGGGGCGACTTTCTTTGTCCGGTGGATGAAACCCAGGCCCTGTCCAGTCTCTGCTCAGTTTCTTCTTCCTTCATCCGCTCAGCAAGCCTTGGAAAGAAGCACGCTTGCTTTATCGTGCCATTTCTTTTCCTTGGAGTGCATTTCTATTCCTTTGTCAGTTCTCCGCAGAAATTTCCCCCACTTCCCTGCCTCCCAATGTTTCCAGACATAAACCGTGTATTCCAAGTTTACCCCGGAACTGTCCTAGAGCAGACCTTTCCAGAAGCGCTTGTTCCTTTGAGCAAAGGGGTGTTACTTAGTGGCAAGGCAAGTTGTCACTGATCCTGGGCTTTTCAGTCGGTAGTGGGAGAAAAATGTGAATTTCAGAAATCCTGAGTTCATATTGACATTTATAATCATTAGCTTATATTAATTATGTCAGCTTGAAGGAAGCCAGAGGGACTTAACTTTTAGTCCCTTTCCCCCACCTGGGACGGAGAGTCAAGCTATGCCTTGTTTAAGAGATTTGTAGACTCAACTTTTATGATTTGCCCTCATCTGGGATAGAAACTCAGTGACCCCTTGTCTGAGATGGAAGGCCAGAAAGCACAGCTGCGCCCTGAGTAATCAAAGGTTTGGGAGTTTTGTAGACACAGCAGCAACTGAGTAATTGCCTGTCCTCCTCACACCAATCTGTTACTTGAGGTTTGTTGCATAAAGTTAGATTAAAAAAAAAAAACAGCAGGGCTGGAGATTTAGTTCAGTGGTTCCAGCACCTGCCTCACAAGCGCAAGATCCTGAGTTTGATCCGGGTAACCACATACAATGCTGGGTGTGGTGACTCACGCCCACCAGCGATTAATACCACGTACCACAGTGCCACGTGGTGGCTCACACCTGTAATCCCAGCACTTGGGAAGCAGAGATAGGACTGCTGAGTTTGAGGCTTGCCTGGGCTACATAGTGAGCTCAGGGCCAGCCTGAACTACAAAGCGAGACACTGTCTTAAAAAAAGAAAAAACAGCGGAACATTCCATCCCAGTTACTAAGGGTGGAAAAAGATGAAGACACTGTCCACCAATAGTGAAAAGACTAATCCTACCCCTGATGTAACCAATCATGTCCCTGTGTGTGTGTGACCTAAAATTGTCTATAAAAAGTTGTGTGGGGGCCGGAGATTTAGCTCAGTGGTTCAAGCGCCTGCCTCGCAAGCGCAAGGTCCTGAGTTCGATCCCAGGAACCACATACAATGCTGGGCGTGGTGACTCACGCCCACCAGCAATCAATACCACATACCACAGTGCGGGCATGGTGGCTCACGCCTGTAATCCCAGCACTCAGGAGGCAGAGACAGGAGGATTGCTGAGTTAGTGGCGGCTTGCCTGGGCTACATAGTGAGCTCAGGGCCAGCCTGAACTACAAAGCGAGACGCTGTCTCAAAAAAAAAAAAAAAAAAGTTGTGTGTTATACAATAGGAGGCGGTCGCCAGCTTGCTATGGTGGACCCCCTCTGCATGCAATGGAATAATAAAGTGCCTTTGTTGATTACATTCCGGTGTGCTAACTGACGGCATAGAGATTTTGGGACCCAACAAGTTCAATTCAAAGGTACTAGGCTTTTCACTTACCATGTTTTAAAATTACTTTTAGCATGTTTGCAGTACATAATGATTATATTCATTGTGGAGAGTTGGTATGCATACATAAGACATCTCAATGCTTTTTCACCCCTTTCCCCTCCTCTCTCCCACCATCTCTTTATCACCTTCCCTTTTGCAAAATATATGTTTTTGTTACCTTTTCTATTGCATTTGATTTTTTATACTTTTTTCTGTTTCTTTTTTCTTTGAAATGAAAAAGCTTAATTTTTAGTGACGTTGACATATGACTTGTTCAACCATATTTTGAGATATATGTGCCTGTGTATATAATTATATAATATTTAAAAATATTACATTTGGAAACAGAAAACATTTAATTACATAAACTGTGTAATAAAAATGTCATATACACATGTAATAGTTTCAAAATAACCAGAGGAATTAGTAACAATCACTTGTTTGTTTAATTATACTCTTTGACCTTAAGAAATTTCCAGGTTGGAATGTATAGGTACAATACTGTTTTAAAGTCACTTTAAAAAGGCTGGATCCTGTCACTTGAGGCTGAGGCAGAAAGATCTTCACAAATTTAAGGCCTGAGCTACAAGACCAGCTTAAACTACATAGTGAAACTGTCTCAAAAACCAAAATCACTTTACAAGAACTTTTTTTTCTACATGGCTGAGCTCCCAAATTGGTATAACCTTGCGTTCACTTAAGAAATTATTTGTGTTTAATGTTCATAGAATGACTAGAAGTGTGTTCAGTGCTATAACCTGCCTCTTAAGTACATTTCAGATCAATCATGATTAGTCCCAGGAATCCCAAATTAATAGAATTTAAAATAAAAGCTCACATATTTCTAAGACTCTCCAACATACTGTAACTGTTTCTGAACGTGGTAGGTGGCGTCATTTTACCTATATATCTGACTGGCTAATGGAGCAGCACAATCATCACAAACAAAAGATTTTAAATACTGTCTGCAAGAACTAACAAGAAAACCATGCAATCTCTATTCTACATTGTTAACCTTTCCTGTTTTGTGTTTGCAACTCATGATGTATTCTAGTGACACTATGATTCTCATCCTGTACAAACACAAAAAGCAGGTCCAAAACATTCAAAGGAACATTTCACCTGGATCCTCCCCCAAGACCAGCTATTTTTGTATTATAAGTAACAACACCAAGACTCTGATATCTTCTCAGCATCTGTGAAATTGCAGTAGGCTAAATTACTAGATCACAAATAGGATAAAATATCAGACCTTTCACAATTCTTGGTAGTTGCAAGCACAGGTATAGTGGCAAACAATAAAATTATAGAGCAATAAATGCTGGAAAAGATGTGGAGAAGTTGGCCAGGGATTTAGCTCAGTGGTTCCAGCATCTGCCTTGCAAGCTCAAGGTCCCAAGTTCAATCTCCAGTACCACATTCCACAATGCAATCAGAATCTCTGAGGTATCAGAACTGCCATGCAGCACTAAACACAATACCCAAGATGAGGAGGCATCCCACTCACTCTGAGGGATAAATGGATACAGGAAATTTGTGTGTACATACAAGAAATATTATGGATCCTTTATATGCACAAGAAAAAAATAAGAAATGCAATTGTGCAATAAATGACAGTATAGATGCCACTTAATGTTATGCAGACTAAAATCAAGCAGGCAAAGAACAATAGCTAACTTACTAACACATGGAATGTACCACATCAGTGTGACAGTAACCAAGGGTGAAGTGGTTACTGAGGACCAGTGGAGAGGATAATGGGGGAATTTCTAAATAATAACATAAAAGTCCCATGGACACAAGAGGAAAAGCTTCAAGAGTTTCCTATGATACTACTTGTATAGTTAACATTTTACTGTATGCTTAAAATTTGCTGAGGAGGGAGGTCTCAGGAGACTTATTGCTACAACACAGTATGTACAGTAATATTGAGGCTGGGGATGCAGCCCACTGGTAGCAATGTGTAGCATGTTAATGCCCAAATGTGATGATGATCAATGAAGAAAAGACTGTAGAGGATCAAATCCAGGGCATCACATATGATACAGCTGCTCTGCTACTAAGCTGTATCCTCTAACTCAGACACGTATAGAATATTTTTATATCACAAAATGTAATACAAAATTTATGTGATCCCAACTGCTGTTGTCTATAAAACATGATAACCAAGTTTCCTGTATGCTTAAATGCAGCTTCTCTAGATTAATGAGACAAAGCATTCTCACTGTTATCATCCAGGCACAGGTGTCTTCCATAGATGACAGTTACTCCTTCTGCATAGGATATAATAGAGTTAGATTTTTAAACATTCATGTTTGTTCCAGAAATGATTTTAGATGTACAGGGTTCAGCATAGATGTAGGTCATACTTAAACTGTATTAGACTCTTCCACAAGCATAAAGGCATAACAGGCAGTACTAATAATCTTTTTAATTACTAATAATCTTTGTAATGTGTCTATTACACATTTTTGTCTTTACACTTTTGAGTTATCACACCACAATCACACTGACCATATTTAAATGTGTCTGATTTATTTCACTTCAGAGTATACCTTCAAGGTGCATCCATTTACACATTAATGTCTCAGGTTTATCCTTTATGGCAGAGTAGTATGCCATTGTATAAAATATCACATTGAGAGTTTTGGATAAATGGTTGAGCATTGAGTACCACAGGCACAGTTTCTCACAAGAAAGTACTGAGAACCTGGAAATCAATAGTCCACCACACACAGCAAAGGGTTTAGAGGCCATGCAAGAACCTTGAGGGGATGGACAGAGGAGAGGAAGAAAATAGGATCTATTGCTACAAAAGAATACTCACACAGATTGAAAAATATTCAAACCAGTGGATCAGTGGTGTATCTGCCCTAGAAAGGCTTGCAGAAAACAGCTCAGCTATTCACTGAGAAACAGAAACCAGACTTGGATAGAGATTGTCCTGTACAGTCAGAGGCAGCGGTAAGAGGACAAGATAGTATGCCCTGAATGCGCACTCCAGAGGAAAACAAAATTAGTAAGCAACGCTCCTGTCATCAGCAGCTGGGAGGCAGGGCTGCCGTTCAGGGCAGAGAACCTTGCACATGACAGCTGGTAGCCCAAGGGCACTGCTTATTTTCCTGAGAGAGAGAAGGAAAAAGCCCTCCAACCACAGTGGACTGCCAGCAGCTGGTAAACAGACTGAGGAAGTTCATGGTGCAGGGAAACATGGCGTATTTACAGTAGAACATATGTGATACAAGCCCCTGCCAACTTTTCAAGGATTTCTTCTTCACTCTCAGGACTTCTTGTGACATACCCAGAGTCTCGACACTTTTCAGGCATTCTGAGAAGATGGAGTATATCACTGTCTCAGACAAAAATGGGGTAGAAAACTTTGTGTACCGCCTGTTTTCCATTTTTATAATGAATTCCAGAGAAGCCATGCTATTTTCTCTGGAACTTTAAAATTCTTGTCTGTTTTCATATTGCTGTTCCTTGGCTGCTGTCCTATTTCCTATTATACACTGAAAAACTGTATTTCCTGCCTTCAACACGAACACTGCCTCTGTCATCCAAGGTTTTTGTTAATGTAAACAGCCATGCCAAAATAGTAATTGACAAAACCGGCACATATGACTGTCCATAGGACACAGGAAACCCAGAGAATATTGCCTTTGAATGATATTTTTTACCTTTTGTTTCTTTCCATTTACTTCTATAAACAATAAATTTAAAATATTTTGATTAGCTCACAGAAGGGTCTGAGCTCATTTATATTGCTTCAAGGAACATTCCAAACAGATGGCTGTGGATAGAAGACAATGCTCCACAACTGGATCAACCTGCTTTATTAACTTCAGTTATTCCCTTGCAGGTCCTGCCTTCAAAAAGCTGAACGACCATTAATTGACCTATGAAAGGTACATAGCTTCTCCTTGAGTTTCTGGATCCCCGACAGAAAGGAGTCAAGGGTAAACAACTGGACGTACTGCCATAACGTACAAATTGTGTATTTCTGAAAGGATTAGAGAGTTATGTGTTTCTTGCGCAGGCAAAGCTCTGCGTAAATAGAGAGGAATCTTGACTCATGATCAGAAAGGGGCTAATAGTTGGAAAACATGTAGAAAGTAGATCAGAAACACTCACCAACAATGAATTGAGATTATAAGCAACAGCAATAGAAGTTCGAAAGATGGTGGAGACTGTGTAAAAAGATACAAAGGTGCTCACCAGAAAAAGGATGCTTTGTGTGGCTCTGGACTCAGGGGATCTGAGTGAAACATTAGTGATATGAATGTGTTGAACCTGCTGCTTGTGTCTGTACAGGATAAAAATCATAGAGCCAGCAGACCAGACGATAAGCAAAGAAACAAAAATTTCAGGGAAAACTATTAATGCTAGATAGAGTGTGCGAACGACTACCTCATGGTCTACAAGACAACATAAACCTATATATACTTTCTTTTTGATGATTCTGTCATAACCTTTTACAAATGAATACTGGTCATACAAAGGAATAGTTAAATTTACTACAATATTAATGATCCAGCAGAAGCAAATGGAGAAGTCAATAAAATTTCGAACTTTACCTTTATATTCTTTCCAACATGAGTCTGTGGGGCTAATGATGATGTTTTGGAAGACACTCAACATGCAGACGGTACCAATTGATACACCTCTGCCCACCCTCCCAATACACAATAGACATTTACACCCCAAATCACTGATGAAATATTTAAATCCAAAGGCTGCTAATGTTATAGGAATTCCTGTAGCAAGAAGAACTAAGGAATTGGCTATACAAAGTTGCTTTAGAATCACATCTGTGGGCCTTAACCTTGCAATGTGGAAAATGAAATTGTGAAAAAGAAATAAATTAGCTGTGACACCAGTGACAGTCTGTACCAAGAAAGTTACTCCTACTGCCAAATCCTTGGAAGATATTTTGTTATTTCCTTCTACATTTTCATTTAAACTGGTATAACAAACATTCCTCTGGGTGACATGATTCATTGTACAGATTAGACAACAAAATAAATGTGGTGGTATGCTCTTGTGGAATGGTGAAGATCTCAAGAGTCTAGAGTCATTGAAGAGAACTTTCAGAACATTTCAGGGCAAAGTCTTCACTAAGGATAAGGCACTGTTAACCTGGAGGAAAAATGACAAATGACAGCATACTGAAAGAAAGAAAAACCAAATGTTTTCAGTAAGTGCTATAATTTAAATTATAGTGGAAAATAAAAAACCTCATTTTGTAAAACATCAATTTTAAATGGATTTTAAGTGTAAATGTATATAAGTATCAAATGTTTTAGGAAAAATTATTTATTTGCTCTAAATAATGTACTGTCTCTCAGAAAAATATTACCTGTATGGATTAAAATGAATATTAAAGATAACAGCTATTTCAAAAAAGAGACATAACTGAATAGAAAGAGACAGATATGAGACTTACTGAGGATTAGGGAGATGGAAAATGAAGTGGAAAAGAGAGGCATGGAGAGAAACACATGTATTCATCACAGAACTCCTAATAGATTACACAATAAAGTAAAATGGAAAAATATTTGAGCTGTAATTTCAAGAAGTAAGTTATTTAGTAGAAAATGAACCATAGAATATGTTGAATGATATTAATAATGAAACAAATTAACATAAAACCACTATGTGGTAACATCATCCATATCCAGAAAGCTAAAATGAATATTTCAAGAAATACCAAGCTCAGTAAGAACACAGATAAGCCAATAACCTGTGTATTTCTGGAAGTGTTGGAATGTGTAAATGCGTTATAGAAAACTGTTATCCATATAAAATTTTAAGAACAAATGTGATGTTGCCATAGTTTCATTTTTTTGAATATACTCAACAGAAATTCAAGCAAGGATCATCAAAAGACAAACAAGACCTACCAGTATTTACTACCAGTATTTATTACTCAGATGAATTCTAAACTCAAAACCAACTCCATAACCATTCATAGTATAAAAATTACTTAAATAAATATTTGACATTTAAACAAGGGAGTCCTATAAGCAATGGCTATGAATTATTAGTAATATTCAATAATAAAGGAAACCTCCAAAAACTCTCATACAATATAAGGAAATGCCAAGCATAAAAGAATTCATGACTTTTAAGCAGTGCAAATGATGAAAGGTTACTCAGAGTTAATGTCCAACTCAAACTCCAACAAGGCACAGAGAGACTGCCCTTCACTAAGACTCCACAGCATGGCTGGCCCCCATGAGGACATCCCTGAACTGAAGCATCTGTGGCTTTTTACATAAATAGACCCAGGAAGCAAGGATAAAGGGCAAAGGAAGGACAACAGTGCAGGAATTCATGCAGGAGAAATGGAAGGATGAGAACAGCAGGGTGATCTGTTATGTGACTGACCTTAAGAGCGATCTAAGTGATAAATCACAGTGCATTCA
>PVIC010048840.1:0-13370 GCA_004025085.1 Thryonomys swinderianus
TTCTTTTGCCAATTCCTGCGCATTTGTCATGCAGTTTTCTTGTCAGTGTCATGGTTCCGAGGAAGAATATGCAGAGTGTATGATGGAGGTAGAGTGGGGTTGAGAGTGTAAGGTTGAAAGGCGTGATCGGTTTCACAATGACATGAAGAATGGTGTCACTGTGGATTTTCTTGCGTATTCAGCATCATTTTGCCAAGGAATGGTGAGGAGGATAGCTTGGATTATGCTGAGAGCTAGGGAGGTTGTACATCTCCCTCCAGAATGGAGTCATTTGCTGAATTCAGCATTGTGGCTAGTGTTAGGGGTACGATTCATGAGAGTGGTACTGTCATTTTGACTATTCCTCTGGATTGTGCTTCCCAAGCTATTGTGAGGATGAAGGGTACTGTCAGGAGTGGAGACTGCATGAGTGTGTTGTGCATATACCCTGATTTAGAGCTTCATGAATCAGGGAGATTGTGGGAGCAGGCCAAGGACTGGGAGTTGTGACTCTGTGGGAGTGACACATTTCTGTATTTCACTGCCAAATATGTCATAATAGCCACGTTTCTCTTTCTTGATCAACAGTTTGTGAAATGTCCTGTTTGTTCGGCCTCAGATACCTACAGTGTCTTGCCCTTGGGTTAGGCTGCTAGTCAGAATTCAGTAAACCACCAGTCCAAGCATTGTTTTGCCAACTTCTGCGCATTTGTCATGCAGTTTTCTTGTCAGTGTCATCGTTCAGAGGAAGAATATGCAGAGTGTATGATGGAGTTAGAGTGGGGTTCAGAGGGTAAGGTTGAAAGGCGTGGTAGGGTTCAAATCGATATCAAGAAAGGTGTCACTGGCATTTTCTTGCGTATTCAGCATGAGTTTGCCAAGGAATGGTGAGGAGGATAGCTCGGATTATGCTGACAGCTAGGGAGGTTGTAGATCTCCCTCCAGAATGGAGGCATTTGCTGAATTTAGCATTCTGGCTAGTGTTAGGGGTAGGATTCATGAGAGTGGTACTGTCATTTTGACTATTCCTGTGGATTGTGCTTCCCAAACTATTGTGAGGATGAAGGGTACTGTCAGGATTCATGTTAGCATGAGTGCATTGTGCATATACCCTGATTTAGGGTTTCATGCATCAGGGAGATTGTGGGATCAGGCCAAAGCCTGGGAGTTGTGTCTCTGTGGGAGTGACACATTTCTCTATTTCACTGACAAACATGTGTTAATCGCCAAGATTCTCTTTCTTGATCAACAGGTTGTGAAATATGCTGTTTGTTTGGCCTCGGGTACCTACAGGCTCTTGCCCTTGGGTTAGGCTGCCAGTCAGAATTCAGAAAACAACAAGTCCAAGGGTTGTTTGGGCTATTCCTGTGCCTTTGACATGCAGTTGTCTTGTCAGTGGCATGGTTCGGAGGAAGAATATGCAGAGCATATGATGGAGGTAGAATGGGGTTGAGAGTGTAAGGTTTAAAGTCGGTGTAGGGTTCACATTGACATCGAGAGTGGTGTCACTGTGGATTTTCTTGCATATTCAGTATCAGTTTGCCATGCAATTGTGAGAAGTATAGCTCAGATTTTGCTGAGAGCTAGTGAGCTTGTACTTCTCCCACCAAAATGGATGAATTTGCTGAATTCAGCATTGTGGCTAGGCTTAGGTTTAGTATTCTTGAGAGTGTTACTGTTATTTTGACTATTCCTGTGTATTTGGCCTCCCAGTCTAGAGTGAGGATGTAGGGTACTGTCAGGATTGGAGGTAGCGTTAGTGCATTGTGAAAATATCCTGACATATGGCTTCATGCGTCAGGCAGATTGTTGGTTCAGGCCAAGGACTGGGAGTTGTGACTCTGTGGGAGTGAAACACTTCTGTATTTCACTGCCACATGTATGGTAATAGCCATGATTCTCTTTCTTGATCAACAGGTTTTGAATTGTCCTCTGTGTTACCCTTCAGGTACCTGCACGTTCTTACTCTTGTGTTAGGCTGCCAGTGAGAATTCAGAAAACCACTAGTCCAAGCGTTGTTATGGTGATTCCTCTGCATTTGTCATGCAGTTGACTTGTTAGTGGCACAGTTCGGAGGACAAATATGGAGTGAGTATGATGGAGGTAGACTGGGGTTGAGAGTGTAAGGTTTAAAGTTGGTGCAGGTTTCACATTTACATAGAGAATGGTGTCCCTGTGGATTTTCTTGCGTACTCAGTATCTGTTTGCCAAGTAATGTTGAGGAGTATAACTCAGATTAAGGTGAGAGCTAGTGGGGTTGTACCTCTCCCTCCAGAATGGAGACATTTGCTGAATTCAGCATTTTGGCTAGGGTTAGGCTTAGGATTCATGAGAGTGGTACTGTCATTTTGACTATTCCTTTGGATTGGGCTTCCCAACCAATAGTGAGGATGAAGGGTACTGTCAGGATTGGAGTTAGCATGAGTGCGATGTGCATATACACTGATGTAGGGCTTCATGCGTCAGGGAGATTGTGGACTCAGGCCAAGGACTGGGAGTTGTGACTCTGTGGCAGTGACACACTTCTGTATTTCAATGTCAATTATATGGTAATAGCCACGTTTCTCTTTCTTGATCAACAGGTTGTGAAATTTCCTGTGGGTTAGCCCTAATGTGCTTGTAGGCTCTTGCCCTCGGGTTAGGCTAGCAGTCAGAATTCAGAAAAGCACAACTCCAAGTGTTGTTATATCGATACGTGTGCATTTGTCATGCAGTTGTCTTGGCCGTGGCACTGATCAGAGGAAGAATATGCAGAGTGTATGCTGCAGGTAGAGTGGGGTTGAGAATTTAACGTTGAAAGTCGCGGTAGGTTTCAGACTGGGATCGAGAATGCTGTCAATCTTGATTCTGTTGCCTATTGAGCATCAGTTTGCCAAGGAATGGTGAGGAGCATAGCTCGGATTATGCTGAGAGCTAGTGGGGTCGTACTTCTCCTTCCAGAATGGAGGCATTTGCTGAATTCAGCATTGTGGCTAGGGTTAGGGTTAGGATTTGTGAGAGTGTTGCTGTCATTTTTACTATTCCTTTCAATCGTGCTTCCCAAACTATAGTGAGGATGAATTGTACTGTCTGGATTAGAGTTAGCATGAGTGTGTTGTGCCTATACTCTGTTATAGGGCTTCATGCGTCAGGGAATTGTGGGATCAGGCCAAGGAGTGGGAGTTGTGACTCTGTGTTAGTGATAAACTTCTGTATTTCACTGCCAAATATATTTTAATAGCCATGATTCTCTTTCTTGATAAACACGTTTTGAAATTTGCTGTGTCTTAGGCATCAGGTACATGCAGACTCTTGCCCTTCGCTTAAGCTGCCAGTCAGAATTCAGAAAACCAAAAGTCCAAGCATTGTTTTGCCTATTCCTCTGCATTTGTCATGCAGTTTTCCTGTCAGTGTCATGGATCAGAGTAAGAATATGCAGAGGGTATGATGGAGGTAGAATGGGGTTGAGAGTGTAAAGTTGAAGGGTGTGGTCAGGTTCACATTGATATCGAGAATGGTGTCACTGTGGATTTTCTTGCGTATTCAGCATCAGTTTGCCAAGGAATGGTGAGGAGGATAGCTCAGATTAAGCTGAGAGCTAGGGAGGTTGTACATCTCCCTCCAGAATGGAGTCATTTGCTGAATTCAGCATTGTGGCTAGTGTTAGGGGTAGGATTCATGAGAGTGGTACTGTCATTTTGACTATTCCATTGGATTGTGCTTCCCAAACTATTGTGAGGATGAAGGGTACTGTCAGGAATGGAGTTAGCTTGAGTGCGTTGTGCATATACCCTGATTTAGGGCTTCATGCATCAGGGAGATTGTGGGATCAGGCCAAGGACTTAGAGATGTGACTCTGTGGGAGTGACACATTTCTGTATTTCATGTCCAAATATGTGGTAATAGCCATGATTCTCTTTCTTGACCAACAGGTTGTGAAATGTCCTGTTTGTTGGGCCTCATGTACCTACAGGCTCTTGCCCTTGTGTTAGGCTGCCAGTCAGAATTCAGAAAACCAGAAGTCCAAGAGTTGTTTGGGCTATTCATATGCCTTTGCCATGCAGTTGTATTGTCAGTGGCATGGTTCGGAGGAAGAATATGCAGACAATATGATGGAGGTAGATAGGGGTTGAGAGAGTAAGTTTTAAAGTCAGTGTAGGTTTCACATTGACATCGAGAATGGTGTCACTGTGGATTTTCTTGCGTATTCAGCATAAGTTTGCCATGTAATTGTGAGAAGTATAGCTCAGATTATGCTGAGAGATAATGAGCCTGTACCTCTCCCACCAGTATGGAGGCATATGCTGAATTCAGCATTGTGGCTAGGCTTAGGTTTGGTATTCTTGAGAGTGTTACTGTCATTTTGACTATTCCTGTTGATTTGGCTTCCCAATCTATAGTGAGGATGTAGGGTACTGTCAGGATGGAAGGTAGCTTTAGTGGGTTGTGAAAATACCCTGACATATGGCTTCATGCATCAGGGAGATTGTTGGTTCAGGCCAAGGACTGGGAGTTGTGACTCTGTGGGAGTGACACACTTCTGTATTTCACTGCCAAATATATGATAATAGCCACGATTCTCTTTCTTGATCAACAGGTATGAAATTTCCTGTGTTTTAGGCCTCAGGTACCTGCAGGCTCTTGCCCTTGCGTTAGGTTTCCAGTCCGAATTCAGAAACCACAAGTATAAGCATTGCTTTGGCAATTCCTATGCAATTGTCATGCATTTGTCTTGTTAGTGGCAGGCTAGAAGGAACAATATGCAGAGTGTATGATGGACGTAGAATGGGGTTGAGAGTGTAAGGTTGAGAACTGGGGAAGTTTTCAGATTGAAATCAATAATGGTGTCACTGTGGATTCTCTTCCATATTCAGTATCAGTTTGCCAAGTAATGTTGAGGAGTATAGCTGGGATTAAGCTGAGAGCTAGTGGGGTTGTATCTCTCCCTTCCGAATGGAGACATTTGCTGAATTCATCATTTTGGCTAGAGTTAGGGTTAGGATTCGTGAGAGTGGTACTGTCATTTTGACTATTCCTGTGAATTGGGCTTCCCAACCAATAGTGAGGATGAAGGGTACTGTCAGGATTGGAGTTAGCATGAGTGGGATGTGCATATACCCTGATATAGGGCTTCATGCGTCAGGGAGATTGTGGACTCAGGCCAAGGACTGGGAGTTGTGACTCTGTGGCAGTGACACACTTCTGTATTTCACTGCCAAATATATGGTAATAGCCACGATTCTCTTTCTTGATCAACAGGTTGTGAAATTTCCTGTGTGTTACGCCTCAAACACCTGCAGGCTCTTGTCCTTTGGTTAGGCTAGCAGTCACAATTCAGAAAAGCACAACTCCCTGTGTTGTTATGGCGATACTTGTACATTTGTCATGCAGTTGTCTTGGCAGTGGAATGGATCAGAGGAAGAATATGGAAAGTGTATGCTGGAGGTAGAGTGGGGTTGACAGTTTAACATTGAAAGGCGTGGTAGGGTTCAGACTGGGATCAAGAATGCTGTCAATGTTGATTCTGATGCGTATTCAGCATCAGTTTGCCAAGGAATGGTGAGGAGTGTAGCTCGGATTATGCTGAGAGCTAGTGGGGTTGTACCTCTCCCTCCAGAATGGAGGCATTTGCTGAATTCAGCATTGTGGCTAGTGTTAGTTTTAGGATTCGTGAGAGTGGTACTGTCATTTTGACTATCCCTGTGGATTGGGCTTCCCAAACCATACTGAGGATGAAGGGTTCTGTCAGGATTGGATTTGACATTTGTGTGTTGTGCATATACCCTGACAAAGGGCATCATGCGTCAGGGAGATTTTGGACTCAGGCAAAGGACTGTGAGTTGTGACTCTGCAGGAGTGAAACACTTCTGTATTTCACTGCCAAATATATGGTAACAGCCATGATTCTCTTCCTTGATCAACAGGTTTTGAGTTGTCTGATGTGTTACGTCTCAGGTACCTGCAGGCTTTCACCCTTGTCTTAGGCTGCCAGTGAGAATTCAGAATACCACAAGTCCAAGCGTTGTTTTGGCGCTTCCTCTGCATTTGTCATTCAGTTGACTTGTCAGTGCCACGGTTCAGACGAAGAATATGGAGAGAGTATGATGGAGGTAGACTGGAGTTGAGAGTGTAAGGTTTAAAGTCGGTGTAGGTTTCACATTGACATCAAGAATGGTGTCCCTGTGGATTTTCTTGCGTATTCAGTATCACTTTGCCAAGTAATTTTGAGGAGTATAGCTCATATTATGCTGAGATCTAGTGAAGTTTTACCTCTCCCTCCAGTAAGGAGGCATTTGCTGCATTCAGCATTGTGGCTTGGCTTAGGGTTAGGATTCGTGAGAGTGTTACTCTTATTTTGACTATTCCTTTCGATTGCGCTTCCCAAATTATAGTAAGGATGAATTGTACTGTCTGGATTAGAGTTAGTATGAATGTGTTGTGCATATACTCTGAATAAGGGCTTCATGGGTCACGGACATTGTGGGATCTGGCCATGTCCGGGGAGTTGTGACTATGTGCGAGTGACACATTTCTGTATTTCACTGCCAAATATGTGGTAATAGCCAAGATTCTCTTTCTTGATCAACAGGTTTTGAAATGTCCTGTTTGTTGGGCCTCAGGGACCTACAGGCTCTTGCCCTTGGGTTAGGCTGCCAGTCAGAATTCAAAAAACCACACGTCCAAGCTTTGTTTGGGCTATTCCTATGCCTTTGATATGCAGTTGTATTGTCAGTGGCATGGTTCGGAGGAAGAATATGCAGAGAATATGATGGAGGTAGACTGGGGTTGAGAGTGTATGGTTTAAAGTCGGTGTAGGGTTCACATTGACATTGAGAATGGTGTCACTGTGGATTTTCTTGTGTATTCAGTATCAGTTTGCCATGTAATTGTTAGAAGTATAACTCAGATTATGCTGAGAGCTAGTGAGCTTGTACCTCTCACACCAGATTTGAGGCATTTGCTGAATTCAGCATTTTGGCTAGGCTTAGGTTTAGGATTCCTGAGAGTGTTACTGTCATTTTGACTATTGCTGTGGATTTGGCTTCCCAATCTATAGTGCGGATGTAGGGTACTTTCAGGATGGGAGGTAGCTTTAGTGGGTTGTGAAAATACCCTGACATATGGCTTCATGCATCAGGGAGATTATTGGTTCAGGCCATTGACTGGGAGTTGTGAAGCTGTGGGAGTGACACACTTCTGCATTTCACTGCCAAATATATGATAATAGGGACAATTTTCTTTCTTGATCAACAGGTATGAAATTTCCTGTGTGTTAGGCCTCAGGTACCTGCAGGCTCTTGCGCTTGGGTTAGGCTTGCAGTCCGAATTCAGAAACCACAAGTCCAAGCGTTGTTTGGCAATTCCTGTGCAATTGCAATGCATTTGTCTTGTTAGTGGCACTTTTAGAAGGAAGAATATGCAGAGTGTATGATGGATGTAGAATGGGGTTGAGAGTGTAAGGTTGAAAAGTGGGGTAGTGTTCAGATTGAAATCAAGAATGGTGTCACTGTGGATTCTCTTGCATATTCAGTATCATTTTGCCAAGTAATGTTGAGGAGTATAGCTCGGATTAAGCTGAGAGCTAGTGGGGTTTTACCTCTCCCTCCAGAATGGAGACATTTGCTGAATTCAGCATTTTGGCTAGGGTTACGGTTAGGATTCGTGAGAGTGTTACTGTCATTTTGACTATTCCTGTGGAGTGGACTTCCCAACCAATAGTGAGGATGAAGGGTACAGTCTGGAATGGAGTTAGCATGAGTTCGATGTGCATATACCCTGATGTAGGGCTTCATACGTCAGTGTGATTGTAGACTCAGGCCAAGGACTGGGAGTTGTGACTCTGTGGCAGTGACACACTTCTGTATTTCACTGCCAAATATATGGTAATAGCCACGATTCTCATTCTTGATCAAAAGGTTGTGAAATTTCCTGTGTGTTAGACCTCTAGTACCTGAAGGCTCTTGCCTTTGGGTTAGGCTAGCAGTCACACTTCAGAAAAGCACAACTCCAAGTGTTGCCATGGCGATACTTGTGCCTTTCTCATGCAGTTTTCTTGTAGTGTCATGGTTCAGAGGAAGAATATGCAGAGTTTATGATGGAGGTATAGTGGGGTTGAGAGTGTAAGGTTTAAAGGCATGGTCGGGTTCACATTGACATCGAGAATGGTGTCACTGTGGATTTTCTTGTGTATTCAGCATCATTTTGCCAAGGAGTTTTGAGAGTATAGCTCGGATTATGCTGAGAGCTAGGGAAGTTGTACATCTCCCTCCAGATCAGAGGCATTTTCTGAATTCAGCATTGTGGCTAGTGTTCGAGGCAGGATTCATGACAGTGGTACTGTCATTTTGACTATTCCTGACGATTGTGCTTCTGAAACTATTGTGAGGATGAAGGGTTCTGTCAGTATTGGAGTATGCATGAATGTGTTGTGCATATTCCCTTATTTAGGGCTTCATGCGTCCGGGAGATTGTGAGATCAGGCCAAGGACTGGGAGTTGCGACACTGTGGGAGTGACACATTTGTGTATTTCACTGCCAAATATTTGGTAATACCCAAGATTCTCTTTCTTGTTCAAGAGGGTGTGAAAAGTCCTGTTTGTTGGGCCTCAGGTACCTACATGCTCTTGCCCTCGGGTTAGGCTGCCAGTCAGAATTCAGAAAACCACAAGTCCAAGCGTTATTTGTGCTATTCCTATGCCTTTGCCATGCCGTTTTATTGTCAGTGGCATGGTTGGGAGGAAGAATATGAAGAGAATATAATGGAGGTAGATTGGGGTTGAGAGTGTAAGGTGCAAAGTCGGTGTAGGGTTCACATTGACATTGAGAATGGTGTCACTGTGGATTTTCTTGCGTAGTCAGTATCAGTTTGCCATGTAATTGTGAGAAGTATAGCGCAGATTATGCTGAGAGCTAGTGACCTTGTACCTCTCCCATCAGATTGGAGGCATTTGCTTAATTCAGCATTGTGGCTAGGCTTAGGGTTAGGATTCTTGAGAGTGTTACTGTTATTTTTGACTATTCCTGTGGATTTGGCTTCCCAATCTATAGTGAGGATGTAGGGTACTGTCAGGATAGGAGGTAATTTTAGAGGGTTGTGAAAATACTCTGAAATATGGCTTCATGCATTAGGGATATTGTTGGTTCAGGCCAAGGACTGGGAGTTGTGACAATGTGGGAGTGACACACTTCTGTATTTCACTGCCAAATATATGATAATAGCCACGATTCTCTTTCTTGAACAGGTATGAAATTTCCTGTGTGTTAGGCCTCAGGTACCTGCAGGCTCTTGCCCTTGGGTTAGGCTTCCAGTCCGAATTCAGAAACCACAAGTCCAAGCGTAGCTTTGGCAATTCCTGTGCAATTGTCATGCATTTGTCTTGTCAGTGGCACGTTTAGAAGGAAGAATATGCAGAGTGTATCATGGATGTAAAATGGGGTTGAGAGTTTAAGGTTAAAAAGTGGGGTAGTGTTCAGATTGAAATCAAGATTGGTGTCACTGTGGATTCTCTTGCATATTCAGTATCAGTTTGTCAAGTAATGGTGAGGAGTATAGATCAGATTAAGGTGAGAGCTAGTAGGGTTGTACCTCTCCCTCCAGAAAGGAGACATTTGCTGAATTCAGCATTTTGGCGAGGGTTTGGGTTAGGATTCATAAGAGTGGTACGGTCATTTTGAATATTCCTGTGGATTGGGCTCCCAAACCAATAGTGATGGTGAAGGGTACTGTCAGGATTGGACTTAGCATGAGTGCGATGTGCATATACCTTGATGTAGGGCTTCATGCGTCAGGGAGAATGTGGCCTCAGGCCAAGGACTGGGAGTTGTGACTGTGGCAGTGACAACCTTCTGTAATTCACTACCAAATATATGGTAATAGCCACGATTCTCTTTCTTGATCAACAGGTTGTGAAATTTCCTGTGTGTTAGGCCTCAAGTACCTGCAGGCTCTTGCCCTTGGGTTAGGCTAGAAGTCAGAAATAAGAAAGGCACAACTTGAAGTGTTGTCATGGCGATACTTGTGCATTTGTCATGCAGTTGTCTTGAGAGTGGCGGGGATCAGAGGACGAATATTCAGAGTGCATGCTGGAGGTAGAGTGGGGTTGAGATTTTATCATTGAAAGGCGTGGTAGGGTTCAGACTGGGATCGAGAATGCTGTCAATGTTGATTCTGTTGCGTATTTAGCATCAGTTTGCCAAGGAATATTGATGAGTATAGCTCGGTTTATGCTGATAGCTAGTGGGGTTGTACCTCTCCCTCCAGAATGGAGGCATTTGCTGAATTCAGCATTGTGGCTAGGGCTAGGGTTAGGATTCGTGAGAGTGTTACTGTCATTTTGACTATTCCTGTAGATTGGGCTTCCCAAACCATACTGAGGATGAATTGTTCTGTCAGTATTGGAGTCAGCATTTGTGTGTTGTGCCTATACGCCGACACAGGGCATCCTGCGTCAGGGAGGTTTTGGACTCAGGCAAAGGACTGTGAGTTGTGACTCTGAGGGAGTGAAACCCTTCTGTATTTCACTGCCAAATATATTGTAACAGCCATGATTCTCTTTCTTGATCAACAGGTTTTGAGTTGTCCAATGTGTTACGCCTCAGGTACCTGCAGGCTCTTACCCTTGTGTTTGGCTGCCAGTGAGAATTCAGAAAACCACGAGTCCAAGCCTTGTTTTGGCGATTCCTCTGCAATTCTCATGCAGTTAACTTGTCAGTGGCACGGTTCAGAGGAACCATATGGAGAGAGTATGATGGAGGTAGACTGGGGTTCAGAGTGTAAGGTTTAGAGTCGGTGTAGGTTTCACATTGACATCGAGAATGGTGTCCCTGTGGATTTTCTTGCATATTCAGTATCAGTTTGCCAGTTAATTGTGAGGAGTATAGCTCGTATTATGCTGAGATCTAGTGATGTTGTACCTCTCCCTCCAGAAAGGAGGCATTTGCTGAATTCAGCATTGTGGCTTGGCTTAGGGTTAGGATTCATGAGAGTATTACTGTCATTTACACTATTCCTTTCGATTGTGCTTCTCAAACTATAGTGAGGATGAATTGTACTGTCTGGATTAGAGTTAGCATTAGTGTGTTGTGCATATACCCTAATACAGGGCTTAATGCATCACGGAGATTGTGGGATCAGGCCAAGGAGTGGGAGTTTTGACTCTGTGTTAGTGACACGCTTCTCTATTTCACTGCCTAATATATTTTAATAGCAACAATTCTCTTTCTTGATAAACACGTTTTGAAATGTCCTGTGTATTAGGCCTCAGATATGTGCAGACTCTTGCCCTTGGGTTAGGCTGCCAGTCAGAATTCAGAAAACCACAAGTCCAAGCGTTGTTTGGCTGATTCCTGTGCATTTGTCATGCAGTTTTCTTGTCAGTGTCATGGTTCGGAGGAAGAATATGCAGAGTGTATGATGGAGGTAGAGTGGGGTTGAGAGTGTAAGGTTGAAAGGTGTAGTCGGGTTCACATTGACATCGAGAATGGTGTCACTGTGGATTTTCTTGTGTATTCAGCATCAGTTTGCCAAGGAATGGTGAGAGGATAGCTCGGATTAAGCTGAGAGCTAGGGAGGTGGTACATCTCCCTCCAGAATGGAGGCATTTCCTGAATTCAGCATTGTGGCTAGTGTTAGGGGCAGGATTCATGAGAGTGCTACTGTCATTTTGAATATTCCTGACGATTGTGCTTCTGAAACTATTGTGAGGATGAAGGGTTCTGTCAGGATTGGAGTTAGCATGAGTGCGTTGTGCATATTCCCTTATTTAGGGCTTCATGCATCAGGGAGATTGTGGGATCAGGCCAAGGACTGGGAGTTGCGACTCTGTAGGAGTGACACATTTGTATATTTCACTGCCAAATATTTGGTAATAGCCAAGATTCTCTTTCTTGATCAAGAGGTTGTGAAAAGTCCTGTTTGTTGGGCCTCAGGTATCTACATGCTGTTGCCCTTGGGTTAGGCTGCCAGTCAAAATACAGAAAACCACAAGTCCAAGCGTTATTTGGGCTATTCTTATGCCTTTTCCATGCAGTTTTATTGTCCGTGGCATGGTTCAGAGGAAGAATATGAAGAGAATATAATGGAGGTAGATTGGGGTTGAGAGTGTAAGGTGCAAAGTCGGTGTAGGGCTCACATTGACATCGAGAATGGTGTCACTGTGGATTTTCTTGCGTAGTCAGTATCAGTTTGCCATGTAATTGTGAGAAGTATAGCTCAGATTATGCAGAGAGCTAGTGAGCTTGTACCTCTCCCACCAGATTGAAGGCATTTGCTTAATTCAGCATTGTGGCTAGGCTTAGGGTTAGGATTCTTGAGAGTGTTACTGTCATTTTGACTATTCCTGTGGATTTGGCTTCCCAAACTATAGTGAGGATGTAGGGTACTGTCACGATGGGAGGTAGATTTAGTGGGTTGTGAAAATACCCTGGCATATGGCTTCATGCGTTAGGGATATTGTTGGTTCAGGCCGAGGACTGGGAGTTGTGACAATGTGGGAGTGACACACTTCTGTATTTCACTGCCAAATATATGATAATAGCCATGATTCTCTTTCTTGAACAGGTATGAAATTTCCTGTGTGTTAGACCTAAGGTACCTGCAGGCTCTTGCCCTTGGGTTAGGCTTCCAGTCCGAATTCAGAAACCATAAGTCCAAGCGTTGCTTTGGCAATTCCTGTGCAACTGTCATGCATTTGTCTTGTCAGTGGCACATTTGGAAGGAAGAATATGCAGAGTGTATGATGGATGTAGAATGGTGTTGAGAGTGTAAGGTTAAAAAGTGGGCTGGTGTTCAGATTGAAATCAAGAATGGTGTCACTGTGGATTCTCTCAAATATGTAGTATCAGTTTGCCAAGTAATGTTAAGGAGTATAGCTCAGATTAAGGTGAGAGCTAGTGGGGTTGTACCTCTCCCTCCAGAAAGGAGACATTTGCTGAATTCAGCATTTTGGCTAGGGTTAGGGTTAGGATTCCTGAGGGTGGTACTGCCATTTTGACTATTTCTTTGGATTGGGCTTCCCAACCAATAGTGAGCATGAAGGGTACTCTCAGGATTGGAGTTAGCATTAGTGCGATTTGGATATACCCTGATGTAGGGGTTCATGCGTCAGGGAGATTGTGGACTCAGGCCAAGGACTGGGAGTTGTGATTCTGTGGCAGTGACACACTTCTGTATTTCACTGCCAAATATATGGTAATAGCCACGATTCTCTTTCTTGATCAAGAGGTTGTGAAATTTCCTGTGTGTTAGGCCTCAAGTACCTGCAGGCTCTTGCCTTTGGGTTAGGCTAGCAGTCAGAATTCAGAAAAGCACAACTCCAAGTATTGTTATGGCGATACTTGTGCATGTGTCATGCACTTGTCTTGGCAGTGGCACGGATCAGAGGAAGAATGTGCAGAGTGTATGCTGGAGGTAG
>PVIC010048841.1:0-13376 GCA_004025085.1 Thryonomys swinderianus
GTACTAGTGCAAACCTTGCAACATTAGCAGAAGACAGATTTGGAAAATAGAAGTCTGTATATTCTGGCTAATTTTCATACGAAATCCATAATAACATTTTATATTTTATCACTAGCATACTTCAAAGCAATTCACATACATGCATATAACTGTACATGTGTACATGTTTACACGTACATGTGTCTGTTCCATTATTTTTGCTGTGTTTTGTCTTTAGAAGAGTCGTGCCAGTATCTCATTTTAGGAAGAAATGATTATACATGCATCTAAAAATTATCCCTCACTTCAAAAGCTAGTTTGGTAGCATTATTAACTTCATGAATGTTTATTTTATTTATTTATTTTTTGAGACAGGGTCTTGCTTTGTAGTTCAAGCTGGCTCTGAACTCACTATGTAGCCCATACTAGCCTCAAACTCTTGGCGATCCTCCTGCTTCTGCCTCGCAAGTGTATTTTTTAACACTGGATATCAGCCCAGGAGGTGGACAGACATAATGTGTTCATGAAGTCACAGTGGACTTCTTTTCCCCCCAAAGGAAGAAATAATATATAAAGTAAAGGATTTTTGCTCATTGCAGACTTGGTTTCCTAAAATTTACTTCAGAATCTTTTATTTAGATGGATAATGAGTTGGGTTAAATTGGTCTTCTGGTGTTTGGACTGAAGCTCGAAGTAATATTAATAAATGGAACAAGTTCTTGAAGTATTATTATTTTATTTAAAAATTAATATGACCACATTATGTATGAGGATATTCAAATATGAAACAATGAATGTCCTGAAGTTTCAGAAAATTTTAATACTTACGGAAAAATGAGCACATTATTGTGTATTTTGTGGATAGACACTTTCAAAATGCTTAAACCAAAATGAACACAGGTGTTGATAAACAGAGATTTTTTGCAAGGCTCACAAAAAGAATAGAAGTTAAAATGAGGCCTTAAAAATAATGTTTTTACAATATTTTAAAGAGTTTAAAACACTGAGGATCTAAAAGTACCTTTTAAAATTATGCATCTTGAAACTGAACAAGAATACTTCAATAAAGGGATGTGATTCTAGTGACTATCAAGAAGAAAGGTGTGGGTGAGGCAGAACTCAGAACCCACTGTGGAGCATTGTAACACAAGCAGTTTGCTATTATGATCATTATGAACCGTAAGTGCTAAACCTAGATATTCACACAAAGATTTAGTTAAAATAAGTTAAAATAAACATTTCCATAACATGGGAGATAATAAATACTTGTCTTAGTAATATATAATAACATTGTGAATAAGTTATTATGATAAGATAAATTAGGTTGGTTATTTTGTTGTCAGGAAAGATAAGATTGTTTTCCTATGAAAGTTGAAATTCATTTATCTTTAATAAGAAAATATGGGAGATTTGGCTTAGCAATAGTTTAAGTAGGTCTCTGGGGAATTCTTAATAAAGAAAAATTCAAAATGTTTTACTCTGATTAAACACTTTATTCAGTGTCTTGTGTATAGAGACTTGCTGTACGTTTAAATATGTTTTACAACTGTTGCATCTATATGAAGCAGAAATAATGTTGTATTCTAAAAATGCAGAATATACTGTGATAACTAAGATCGGAAGGTAAATATAATGACAATTTACACCATTGAATTCATAGAAATTTAAACTTATAAGTTTGAAATACTTGGAAATAAGAAAATTTAATTACTTCTTAAGGTCTGAAATGGTAGAATGATTTATAATACATATTTTTTCTTTTGTGATTCTACAAGATTATAGTTCTGCAGGTGGAGAATACAGTTTTCATGCTTTCCTTTGATGTGTCTACAGAAGGAAATGCTAATACATTTACTGCATTATGAAATTTAAGCAGCATCAGTGATTGCAATAGAAGACACACAAGTGTGTTCAGAGCTCCAGAACTGCACTTGGCAGGGATATATGGAAGATTTTGATTTATTTGGTTTTTTTTTTTGGAGGTTAACTTAAACACTCCTACAACATTTAATTTGGGGTCACTGAATAGTGCTGACATGGCTCTGAATTTGAAGTTTTCTCTCCTCATATCATCAGTGTTTATGTAAGATAAGACAAGGAACTTAAGAAAAAGTTGCACAAAAATGATCACAAGCCTTTTTCAAGCCTGCAGTCTGCCCTAGAGAGAAAACTGAGATAAAATAACCTATAAAGTAGTAGGATGACTGTAATAGGAAATAACACAAAAAATAAGGAAGAAAAAGCAGAACTAACTTACGAAGAAAGAAGATAATAAACAAGAAACAGACCACTGAGCTTTGTGTTAGACGCCAGCGATATGCAGCATGGGCAAGCAGTCCCCTAGTCTTATTCCCACCACTTGGGGGCCTAGCCACCTCCAACAGTGGCCCACAAATTGCCTTGCTTGTCTTAAGGGCTGAGCCCCTAATCTTTCCCAGCATGAGCTTAAGCTTTTCAGAAGGTCTAAGCCCGCCCCACGCCTCCTTTGTGACAGTCTTTCATGTGCATTCACCATCCAGTCACTGTGATGAGGTGACTGTAGAAGCCCTGAAGTGTAGTTGTTCCATAGGTCAATCCCCAACAATATGTATGGAAAACCTAAATATGTATATCTATTATACATAATATATATTATATGTGCTATATATTATATAATAAAGCAACCAATCCCTTCTCATAATGACTCATTCTGATTAACCACTCTCCGTGTGGCAGATGCTAGGCTTGACTACTTCAGGTTTAGTATCCCATGCAAAAGAACTGAATTACAGAGTAAAACTCCATGCTGTTCCTATACATTTCAAAGGCTGGCCTTTCATGAGCCTGGCACTGCCAGCCAGCTCTCTTCCTGGACCCACTGATACTCTCCAGACTTAATGGGTGTTTCTGGATAAAGACCCTGCTCTGAGGAAGCCAGGCTCCTTTCATTTTTCCTCTGCATTCTACTTAATTTCTTCAGTTTTCCTGCCAATTTTAATTTTTCTGTCAGCATATCCCTGACTCCCAGATATCCCAGATGTCTACTCATGTATGTCTTCAGTGGATTGTTGCTTTTTTTTTTTTTAGATTTTTGCTTGTAAGGTGTCTGGATTTTAGGTCTTAGAAAGGCTATATTGTGCTGTTGGTTTTTATTTTGCCATATTTCATCCCCTGCCTCACATGAAATTTGATATTTTGTGTCTTTGATTGTTATTCAAACTATATTTAATTCTATTTTTATTTGTAAAATTATCAGCTTTTTAAAAGCATGTTGTTTAAAATTACATTTATTTTTGTTTTATTTTGTCATAAATACCTAGTGAAGATACAGTGTAACACATCAAAATTTTGAGTTTATCTGTACATGTTTTCCAGGAAATTATATTGTTTTTCCTGTGGAATAGTTCATGTGTGTATTTACTTTGAAGTCACAGCTCTCATTCATTTGGCTCTTTAGTCCTGCAATGCTTTGTAGATTTTGAAATGGAAATTATTCATATATTTCTTGTTGCATCTGTTCTTAAGAACACATGCTATTTTAAATTGTGCTACTTTTAAACCATTCCTCAATATATATATTTTAGTACAGGTTATCAATATCAACTTTATTGTTTACATTTCAATATTGCAAAATTATATATTGTCTAGTAGCACTTTATAAATTACAGAAGGATTTCTTTCTAGACTATCCACATTTCTGAAAATAATAATTTTTTTCCTTTTTATGCACTTTATATTTTACCTTTCTTATTGTACTGATAAGTATCTTCAGTACAATGTAAGGGTCTATTTATTTCTATGTGAGCTATCTTCTATCAATCAGTTTGAAAATACTGACAGATACATTTGGAATCACTGAAATACATTCTGGGAATGATTCCTTGAAGTATGGGATGTTTTATCTATAGGTTGAAGAGAGATGTAATACATCGACTCATAAAATAGAAATACAACTATAAAGTGGAATTATAAGAAATATCTTTGACAAGTTCAGTGAAATAAACTCTCACTGACAGTGACAAAGAAAAAAATCTCTTCAGTATTTCACCTTTGGGAGTAAAGTGTTGAAGAATTCCACCATTGATCAAATCTACATATATATGTATAGTAAATCTAAAATGGATTGTGGAAAACTGTTAAAGGCAATGTGGATAAATATCAATCACAAATTGAAATATCACTTTAAATATTGTGTCTAATACTAAACATAGTTTTAGAGATTGCCAAAAATTCCATCATTAAATTCTTTTCAGTAGATTGAGTTTAGTATAGGAAATAAGTACGTGTAACAAAGGTATGGGGCTAGGTTGTGGATGGCTCATAACTGTATGACACTCTCATCTTCTAGTCGGTAAAATCATTTCTGTGTAATTAGTTTCAATTAGATGGACAAATAGCCTCTTTACTCAAGGGCAAACAGTGCCTCTACCTTTCTTCCTTGAATATTATTTGTAGTTGCCACCAACTTTATCACTTGTATTAGTTCTCTGAAGCCTCTGACAAATCTGGAAATGCAAGACTGTGAACATCTAGAAGCAAACATAGGCCAATGGGGGACAAGGACAAATACTTTTCACTTCTGCATACCTAGCTGACAAGTATAATATATATTTAGCACAAGTATTCAAACATTGCTACGTGATATTCCATTCCAATTACCCCTGCTGTTAACTAGATTAGCAGTAGTACAAACTAGGACTTATTTTTTCTCTATTTACCTCCAGTTCCTTAGTTTCACTTAAAATTTCTGGGGGATTGTTATCATTCAATAATTTATTTTCACAAAACTATTTGGCTTAAACTCTGTGATTGCAGAAACATAAGACAACCTCACTGAGGTCTTGCAAAATTTTATACGTTAACTATGGATAAATGATAAAAAGCTGTGCGACAAATTGTAAGATAGAAATTCAACTCTAAACTGGAATTATCAGGAAACAGTGGTTTCAGAAGTACCAGGAAATGCATTCCCAGCATGATCATATTTCATTCAATGTGTTATATGCATCATTTGAAGAGATTGAGAGTGAAAAATTTCAGTTAAATATAGGCGAGCTAGAAACTACAAGTCCTCCCCTCCAGGAGAAAAATAGTAAACGCTAACAAATAATAATTCAAAGCCAAAAGTAGCTGCAGAATGGATTAAGATTCCTATGGTGGGACAAAAACACGCCAGCAATGTGAAGCCAAGAGCTTGTTGTACAAAACGGCAAGTATTCTAGAAGAGAAAAGATCCCCTTCTCTGTTTCTAACAATATGCTACATGATTTGTCTTCTTACTTGCTTTCATGCTTAAAAATGGGGAAAAAGCTGATAATTATCTGATCAAGATATTTATGTCATGTTTCCTGCAATAATAATTTTCTATTCAAAATATTATTCCTCCAGGAAATATATTACTTTTGGTCTTCAACAGGTGTGCTCCCAATCTTTTTAAAATAGGCATGTAGGGGCTGAGAATTTAGCTCAGTGGCACTGCACCTGCCTCTACAAGCACAAGGTCCTAAGTTCAAACACCGGTGACAAAAAAAAAAAAAAGATAGTCATGTGTTATATTCAATAAAGTAGACAACACCTACATTAAGGAGACAAGCAAAAAATAAAATATCAGTCAACAAAATATTGAATCTACTTCAAGTGTAGGTGACACTAAGGTAAAAAATATATATAATATAGACTAAAATTGCTTATATATATAGTTTACATATATTATTTATGTAACAATATATTGTTTCTATATTGCTTATATAACGATTTATATAAATTATATATGTATATTATATATAGCATTTGTGAGCACCTTGTGGGCTTGAAAATGCTTGGCTGCATATTACTTGGACAAAATAAGGTCTTTTTTATTTATTTATTCAGGTAGGTATGATTGGCCTTGAAAATTTTGCCTGAGAAAATTAATACAACACATTTAGAAAATTATTTTAATAGATAAATTCAATATACTTTTGAAGTGTGTTTTTCCTTTTAAATTGATCGTGACTTTCTATTCCTTTACTGATATAGTTTAGAGCTGCATATTTTAAAACCACAAATTACATGCTGCTATCTTTCCCAAATTTCTTGTGCAGAAACAGAGAATAAGAAGAATCTGTGCTTACAAAGCCCTTTTTAAAAAGCTCAATCTATTTCCAGCATGTTGCAAGAAACAAAAATGTTTGGCATTATATAAATAGGGAATGTGGTTATTTGATTAAAGAATGTACTTTTCTACTGGATCTATACTTACTGTGAAGAATGTGAATTTCTCTTTTTGATTGTTTGGTCTTATTTATTTAACAACATCATTTTTTCCTTCTATACAATAGCACATTTTTCTCTCAGTACTAACTTCAACTGGGCTTGCATAATTTAAAATTGTTTAAATAACCATATTCACGTTTATGAAATTTCAGTGACTGGCATGCAGTCCCTGTACACATTTAAAACTTAAAAATGCTTATTTGAAAGAAGTAAAATGCCCTACATCTGAAAAAAAATTCCTTCCATTATAATCTTTATCTATGAAAAACAGAATAGTTATTTATTTTTAAATTCTTTCATAGACAATTGACTTTTTGTGCCCTAAATCTGAAGTGCATTTAAACTATTTACCTAGAAACTCCTTTACCTTCCTTCACTGGACGTGTAAATTTATTCTGTTCACTACACTCAAGTTTTAATGCAGCCCACTGGGAATAAAGAAAGATGGCCTCCTTCCCAGATCTACCCGCAGCATGGAACCCTTCCTACTGAGCTGGCGATATCACAGTAGCTATCCAGCCTAAACATCTTATTTCATGTAGTTACAATTATACTATATGATAGCATATTTTTTCACTTTCTTCTTTACAAGTCTGTATTTTGTAATATTGTTTACTCAATAATTTTATTTAACTTGTAGATAGCATCACCACACACATAATCATACTTGAATGATTTTGTATTGAGGCAGTGATTTAGTAGATGTGTAACAAAAACATGGAAAGCTATTTTTCTGAAATAACCCCAAATGCAAGAAACACTAATAGCTTTTAATTCAATCTCTTTATATTTTAAGTTTTTTATGGAATCAATTGCATTTCATATTATTAGTTATAATATTGGTGTATTATTAATTTAATATTTTATAGCATTAAGTGTCTACTTGACTTAAAGACAACTTTTCATACACGTGATACTATATTTACAAAGATAGAGGCTGATCAGTAAAATATTTAAATTTAAACAATATACAACTAACACATTATTATAAATTAATATAAAATGTACCACATGTACATTTTCTAGCAGGAGTTCTGAGTTTTAATATTGGAATCACAACTAAGGCTTGAAACCTGGAAACAGTGCAGTATATTCTTTGTTTAATATTTGATAATATTTACATGATACTAGAGATATTGCTCTGTTTTAATTTCTTTGTAATGAGGGACTTGGTGCCACCAAAATGAGATCTGTCCTTTGTCCAGGATGGTAGAAGCTAATTTTTAATAGTTAATTTCCTGAGAGACAGGCTCACCATGGCATAGTGGAAATCTGAGACCATGCCTGAAAGTTTCTGCTGACTTTATGCCTCAATAAAGTTAACTACGTGCAAATGAACTAAGGGTGAGGTATGAGCATGTCACACCAATCACGTGGTTAAGAATTTTGGCCTATGATTTCCTTGAAACAGTCTCACCTCTGCTGGGGATTTAGCTCAAGTGGCGCTGCACCTACCTTGTAAGCATAAGGACCGCAGTTTGATCCCCGGTACTGCAAAGCAAAAAACCCAAAAAACAAAAAACAAACTCACGCCTGAAGAAAAGGACCTGAAGACTGTTCAACCTCATGTGTTGTCGCCACGGGGCTGCACTCAGGAGGGTGCGGCGCAGAGTCACACATGCACTCCAGACTCTGGGGAGGTTTCTGGAACACTTGCATTTAATGAATGCAGTGTAGGGCCTTATATAGCATAAGCAGTGGGCGGGGCCTGCAGTGGCTATTGGGGATTGGTCTATGGTTGTCAGAGGAGGGGCCCAACCTTGGGGAGGACCAGGCTGTCTTGGCGGTGAAAGGTCTCCACGCTCGCTCTGGTCTCAACTTTTAGTCTGCCAAGGGCCCAGCGCTCTCTCAGGACCTAGGAGACTGGCGTGCGGTGCAGTTGGCTCAGCCAGACCTTGATTTCGCTGTCACTCCTGGACAATAAATTCATCAGTCATACTTATAAAATGAGCACTTAATACAAACGCTGCATGTTGAAGCCTTTCAGTGTCTAAATAGTTCGTGTTTCATTATTTTATATGTGCTATTAGGAAGTGAGATGTTCAGCGAATGATGAACATTCAGCAATTAGAACTAACAAAAGTCCTCATTTAGAACCCAACAAATATCCTTCCCAATAACAGAAGTAACCTACTGTAAGTTTCAGTGAGTTTTGTTTTTTCTGAATACACCAATACTGGGAGTGCTTTTCAAAAGTCTCTGTACTTCTAAGTGATGTCAAAATTCTTTCCCATACAAAAAGTATGTTATGCACTTAAAATCTTACCACATGAAGGTTTCTTGTCACAAAAAAGAAAAACAAGAAAAAAAGTGTTTGAGAAAATTTCAGACAGGACTGTGTTACATGCATATGTCTAAATTCATGGAACTGTATAAATTAAATATCAATAGTTTTTGTATAGCCATTGTTTCTCCAAACAACTGTTAGTAAGATAAAAGATCATATAGTTTAATATATTTAATCATATGAATTGTTTGCACCAGAAAAGAACATTTGGTTAGGTCACACTTCCTGATTCTACTATAAAAATCTTCCTTGCTTTTTGGAGAAGATGCCTGAGGCTTCCACTCCATATCATCTTTACATTCCTGAATTTAGTTGATTGTTGCAGAAGTAAAACTCTTCCGATGAGAGAGTCTTAAAAATATTTTTTGAAGAAGGTTAGAAGACAAAGGTAAAAAAAAATCACCCATTTAAATCAGCCATTTAGCCCTTTATAAAATATTCAGTATCTTCTATATGTTTCTCATAAAATTCCTGTGCTTTAATCCAAAAATTTCTGTTGTAAAATGAAGAATTAAAAGTGTTCTTAATAGGCACTGAAATTCAATAAAAACAAAAATGCTAGCCCCTTTCAAAGAATTCACAACGAAAACACAAATACAAAAAAATAAAATAAAATAACTCAGAAGAAAACAGAATTTATAATTGAAAGCAACTTTATGCCCAAATCAGCCAATGGGACTCTAGATTTTCCAATTTTTATTACCAAGCTGTAAAATTAGCATGAATAATTAGAATTTATTGTAAGTTTTCTTATTCCTAGAAAGATATTTGTATGTGGAAAGAAAGTAGGGAGAGATTTGTGTTCCAAAGACCTTAACTAAATCACTTTTAATACTTGTAAGATAATTGACATTTTCTCAGTTTCTGCATAAAGTTACAGACACACAATAAAACTATAAAATCACAACAAAATTATAAATCTTATGAGGAATCTCCTACCACATTGCTCCCAATACCTGTTAATAATTCAATGAGTAAATTTTTTGTTAATAACTTCCCAGTATCTTAACAAGTTTCCTGATATCTATTCTTACATGACTATAATTCATTTGTTACTGTCAAAAATATATCACTATTGTCACACTCTGAAAAAAATCATTCAGTGAATATTTTTACTTTACTAAATTCTGCAATCCTGTGAGTCGTGTTGGATATGTAGCAAGAAGCATTACCCTAAAGTCCTTAAATCTCATGAAATTTATGATCTATAAATAATACTATTCAATAAAGATCAAATAGACATATACCTATTTCTGAGTAAAATACAGTTTTCATTTCTGATGAGTAAAAAAGTAACAGGAGTTTCACTGTTTTTATTAAATTCTGCTAAAGTACTCCTGGTGCTCTACTGTAAATTAAAGCATATTTTAGAGTCTGAGTGACAGTAACATAGGAACTTCTAAAGTAGTTATCTTGCTTTTTACTTCTAAATCAGATATTACTTTGTCATGTATTTTTAAAATTTCAAAAGAATACCAACACTTTATTTAAATTGTCATATAATTCTATTTAAGAATTTAATACATATGTTTGTGAAATGTTTCAAAACACTTCAAAAATATATTTATATTGATTGGACCACATAACATTTCTAATTTTGCTTTTTTTTTTTTTTTTTTTTTTTTGGAGACAGGGTCTCGCTTTGTAGTTCAGGCTGGCCCTGAGCTCACTATGGTGCAACATTTCTAATTTTTAAAGTACTAACTCTAATCTTAACTTTTTTTACTAATAACATGTAGTTTTATTGTACATGTGTTTTCAATAAAGACACCTGCATGATGTCTTCTAAATGTAAAACAAGGAGTTTTGAAAATATCCATTTCATTCTACTCTGAAAATATCCATGCAAGAGGTTTCCCTCTACTGTTTCCCAGTGAGAAAATTGTATCCTGATGAAAATATTCCAGAAGTTCCTCCTTATTATTACGCAGGTAACCTGCCTTGTTTTAATCAAGTGTGACAATTTAAAGGTCTTTGCAGTCATCTATGGTCCCTAATTAGTGACAATCACAGATTTGACATATTTCTCAAAGCGAAAGGAAGCATAAAATCGACTGATAAATATCACCCTAGTCAGAAACAACCAACCCCAATCACGCCTAACGAGGAGCACGGAAAAGGGCAGATAAGAGTGAGTAAACAAATTTAGCTTCGCAGCACCCACAGCTGCTATGCGAAGTATTGTCACGTGAAATACAAGCATGAAAAATAAAAATTAAAACTGGTCTTTCTCATGAGATGATGTCTTCACTGTGCTGAGGTGGTCCTCAGTGCGAAGCACGGTTTCTGTATTCTAGCACTTTCCACCAAGAATGGGGGGGGGGGGATTTGTTTCCTACCAACTGCCTGAGCAATAGGTTGGTTCTCATCATGGGCGGAGAGGATGAAGCGAGACAGAACGGATCTATTTGCACAGAATTTCAGAAATATATATATTTGAAAGCCATGTATTATTCTGAGAAGTCAGATGAAATGTTGTTTATGTCAAAAACATGGCACTGATTGATTATTTAAACTCCAGGAGTTCTGACATCCTAATCACACATAATTCTTGTGAGACAGGATGAAATATGCATGCAAAAATTCGGGCAAATTGCAGGGACCCCAAAATAGGACTAAGAGTAAGGGTGGGACTTTGTTTTCCTCTTAAGTCTTTAGATAAGCTTACCGAAAAGAAAACCTTTCTTGTGTGATTTCTGTTGTTTTCTGTTGAGTCCAGACATGCTGAGAATCGCTGTTGCAAAGCAGCAGTCAGAGACCTTGCTGCTTCAGAATTTTACAGGACGATTTATTTATTTGTTAATGCCAGTTCCACTGCCTCACTCCCAGTGATTTGGGTATGAAAATGGAGGTTCAGGAACCAGAGTGTAGTATTTCCCAGTGACGTTCTTTCACGTTTGACATCTCTTCCCTCTGACGTGCATTTATCACAGCTCACCTGCGTGTGTTAGCCCTGTGCTTTGAGCAGAATAAAACATAGTTGCACAAATAGCATTCAGTAGAAGTATCTTTCTCTAAATTAACAGTAATATATCACTGAATTATTTCTGAATATTTTCTACAAATCAGTTAAACTCTTGTCTCAGTTAAAATGTCAATAAACATTGCATAAATGTGAATGTTTATTTTGTCATTTAAAACCTAAGAAAGATCTTACGCCAAAGAGGAAATAATATGCACCTATGTGGATAAAAGATACCCCAACTATAAATGAAAGTGAGATGTATATGTCAATAAGGGAAACCATATTAAAAATTGGAGAATATGTTCCATGGATAATTCTGGCATACAGGCTTTATTATGAATTAATTTATTATAATATCAGATATAGTATAAAACAATACTTCTGATATGAGAAAAGACTAATATAGAACTGTGTTTATAAGTGAAGATATTTCATGTTATTTGCAATGATGCAAGAATCACCGCTCCAGAATTCATTTATAATCTTAGTGCAAAAAGCCCATAAGAGCAGATAATACCAGTGATTGTCTCTTTTCCATGTTTCTTTGAAAATAAAGTTTAACTTGTAGTTGGATGCTGCATATCTAGTCTGTAAATGCTACAGATTATTTAACACAGATCAAATTTAAAACTTCACTGACAGTTCAAGTAAGTCAAATATATTTATTCTCTTTCCCTCTCCTGTTTTCAAACACATACTGCATTTTATTAATCTTTTTTTGGTAGTTATCTGAATCTAGAAATCAGGTAGCACATGGACGTGCAATCTTATTTCTAACTCTAATGCCAGTGTTTTCATTGCAATCGTTCTGTGTCTTCTCCTTGACTTGTGTCCGTGTCTGTTGTAGTTGGTGCTGGTGCCACCGCACCTGCTCAATGACATCTGTGCTGTTTCCATGTCAAAAACTCCATATCATATAATCCCTGCTGTTTTGTAACCTGAATGAAGTACTCTCCTCCGAAATATTCAAATAAAGTTAAAAAAGAGCCATTTTATCCAAGGAACAAAAATATGAATAATTCATAAATATAACAGAAAACATGTTATTGAATGACTGGCCAATGAAAATGCGATACAGAATTTTAAATGTGTAAGACGTATATCTGTCCTTCCCCAAATAAATGACTAATGAGAATGTGAACTCTTCCCGTAAGTAACTAAATTACAAGATATAACACATTTTACAGAGCAGATGAAAATAATGTAGTAAAAAAAATGATAAAGGTGGAGAATGTAATTCTGGAAAGATAGGAGGAAAAGAAAATTCCTAAGCAGATAGATATGAAAGATGCCCTTAGGCAGGACCCGGCTGCCCACACTGCTAAGCTAAGCTGCGAAAAGGTTCCAAATTCACAGTGAGCAACTTAGTGAGATCCTGTCGTTAAAATAGAATTAAAATACAGAGACCGGGAGGTAGCTCAATGTTTCCTGGGTTCAACGCCCCAGTAACACAAAGAAAAAGACAAGAGTCATCAAACTGAGCAAATCTGGGGCATACATTGAACATAGAATCAAATTTTTAATATACTGTATTTCCAAAGAAGATAGCTGCTGAAGGGGAGTCTATAGTCAGTAAAATCTGATTGCAAGCAATTATCTCAGTGTTTATTCCATAATTCCTCTGGAAGAGAAATCTTTAAGCTATTTGAATAGAAAAGAATCATAATCAGACTTTTGGCTTAAATATGAAAATGTATTCAGGTGTAGGGGTGTCTCACTGGTATTAAAAATCAAGGTAAGCACACTGGAAAAGAACAAGTCCCGTGAAATACATTCATGAATAATGTAAATATTTATAATAATGTGTGATGATTAAGAAATCCATTCTGAAGCCCAGAGTTACTCTGAGATGATCATGGAATGACACAGAGATATAAGTCTCTGACCTTTTTTTTTTTTTTTTTTTTTTTT
>PVIC010048842.1:0-13181 GCA_004025085.1 Thryonomys swinderianus
ATGAAGTATAATCATTTGTATTCCACCACCCTTGCCTATTTTATTGGGTAGGAGAAAGTCACAAATATGATCCATATTTTAAAAATGGACTTTATTGATTCATTTTATATGTACATTATTATCACATTTAACATTGAGAATTTATACCTGTACTTGACACATCTTGATTCTCATTTTTTTCCCAATATATACAGAAGCTTTGTTTCCATTTTTTTGTTTTTATCATCAAATTTTTTCTTTCCCTTCTTTACTTTCCCTCCCCCCTTTTCCTTTTCTCTTTGAACATTTTCATCCTATTTCACAGTATGAGCAGAGGGCGTGATACCAGCAGGTGAGGATCATGGAGGGAACCTCATTATCTGTGCCTCTCAGACCTGCTGTTCATCTGTCTGTGTTAGTCTTGCTCTCATCAACATGAAATGATATTGTTCATTATATTTTCATCAAACCAAAGTGACAGCATTCTGAAGTTGCAAAGTATTTCATTACAAGCATCCTGGATCAATCACAAATGCTATCAAATCATTTTGAAAAAAGGAAGTATTATTCTTTTTAGAATTCACTAAATACTTTTTAAACTATTTTTTTTTTTACTCTGGGATATAAATGTAAAGCTATGTGAATGTACATATGTTATAGTAATGACAATAAAAATAAATGTCCCCATATCCACTGCCATGATATGAAATTGCTTCACTGAGAAGTCCAATGAGCGCCCCTGGTTGATCATTTTACTTTCTCTTTATTTCAGTGCCTATCGCACATGAATATTCATCATTCCTTTGTAGTTATTTACTATTTTACCAAGGAAACTTTCTATCCTAAAACTAAGAATTCTTTATTTTAGCTGTTCTTGAATTTTGTGCAAAATGTGATTTTCTTTTCTTCACTCAGTATTGTGATTTGAACACGCTAGTATGTTGAAATACAGCTGTAGTTATATTCACTGCATACTATTTTATTACCTACTTTTTGAATATATTACAATCTGTGCACTATCATACCATTGATAGATGTCTGGGTTTTAACATGTTTTATGCTACCATGAGCAATCACGTTGTGAGTTTGCTGTTGAAGTTCCTGTTTATATACAGTCTAGTTTCTCTCTGCTGGTTTTAGAAGAAAGACTAGGTTGTAGAGTGTGCGCCCACTCCACTTCTTCCAGGAATGCCCAAGTGTTTTGCACATGGTTGCACCAGTTAGCTCTCACACCAGCAGTGGAAAAGGCTGTTTTTTTTTATAGGTCAAGCTTTTCAAGAGTCAGTCTTAAACTTTCCTCCATCACAGGGATGGTGATTGGAATCAGTCACTTCTAAATTAAATGCTTGAGAGTAGGAAAGTAACAGCTTGAGTAAATCTTTTTGGCAATATGTACACTTAAAATAAATTTTAAGATTATAAACCCTGAGAGAGTTTAATTAAAGTTTTAGAAGATTACAGCACACATGCCTTAAACTTATGAGTAAGAAGATTACAGCACAAATGTTTAGAAACTAAAATTTCCCTTTCATGTCCAATAGCAATTAAATCTTCTCCTTTTTCATTTTCAACTTGTCAGCATACTTGTGATGCACTGATAATATGGGTACAATTTTCTGTTTGATGATAATTTAAATACAAGTGGATTTATCAAACAGCAAACTTATAAAAGTGAAGCCCAGTTTACTCTTTGAATTGATCAATGAGGTTTTTAAGTCCTGGCTGATTTGGGAACTAAGGAGAGTTTGAATCTCTTGACAAAGAAGAATCTTGAGCTTAAAAATATGCAGTGCATTTATAAAGAAAGTCATGGACTATTTCGCTATCTTCTTTACAGTGATGCAGTATACTTTAAAGTTAATGATCAAATTTAGATGATACCATATATGATTGGAAAACTTTTGAAAAAATTCTTCTCAAAGTTGTCTCTTCACACTTTTGAGACTAATAGCATTTTATTTTACTATATATATAAATTTATATATATTTCATTCATTCATTCATTCATTCATTCATTCATTCCTGGTACTGGAGATTCAACTCAAGACCTTATACTTGCCAGGCAGGTGGAGTACCACTGAACTATATCCCTACCCCACTAATAGCACTTTATTTTATTATTTTATTTTTAAATTTTTACTTATTTACTTACTTACTTATTTATTTCTTTATTTATTTCTTTATTGAGACAGGGTCTTGCTTTGTAGTTCAGACTGGCGCAGCTCACTATGTAGCCCAGGCAAGCCTTGAACTCAGCAATCCTCCTGTCTCTGCTTCCCAAGTGCTGAGATTACAGGTGTGAGCCACCATGCCCAGCACTGTGGTATGTGGTATTGATTGCTGGTGGGCGTGAGTCACCATGCCCAGCATTGTATGTGGTTATCGGGATCGAACTCAGGACCTTGTGCCTGCAAGGCAGGCGCCAGAACCACTGAGCTAAATCTCCAGCCCACTAATAGCATTTTAAAATGACTTCACAGGACATATGGAATCTCTTTATCTTAAAAAAATGAGATTGAAAGAGATGTTAAAAAGGGCATTTATTTTCAAGCCAATTATATTATTCGGATTTGTAGTACTGCAATAAAATGTCCAAGGGAGTTAACTTCTCAAGAGAATGGGTTTATTTAAGTTGCAGTTTTAGACATTTAAAGTCTAAGACTGAGCAGGCGGTCCCATTTGTTGGGTGCTTGATGAGACCAGCAGATGGTGGTACATGGTGCAGGGCTGTGTATAGAAGCAGAGTTCCATCTGTTTAAGAGTCCCATAGTCCTTTTGAGAGCACCTTCTCAGTGAGCTGAGGAACTCCTACTAGTCCCAATCTATTATAGGTCCACAGCACCTCTCAATATTGCCACCCTATAGACAAAACCTTTAAGTATAGACTTGTGGGGTTCACTTGCTATATGAAATATAGTACCAAGCTTTTGTGAGTGGCTTTGGAGAAGCCACATCGCATGTTCCCTGGTGAGTGCTTAATCTGAATATGGAAGTAGCAGCAAAACTACCTTTGTGGGTCAGATTAGTTTATGCTTGACTCTGACTTCTGTCTTGTACCAGGAATAGGTTGGAAAGAGTCAGGGTTTTAACAGAAGCCATTTTACAGCTTGGGTCAATAGCATTAGTGTATTGCCTTAGTGAGCTGACCTGCCTCAGCTACTACCCTGTTGATCACTTCTGTAGGGGAGGCCTCATTGGCCCTTCAAGTGGTCTTGAGTTTACCCTACATAACTCTGTCCTAGTAATCTCAGCAAAATTTGGGTCAGGATTTAGAGTGAGTCTCTTCTGTGCTACCATCATTTACGAATGTGATTATGTGACTGTTAGTGAGCTGATTGCTCAATCCTTCTATTTGGGAGGAGAGGTGAAATAAAGAAACCAGAAGAAAAGTGATCCTTCGGTGAGTTACAACCCTCCTGACATAAAAACAACTTGTAGGGGGTGGTGATTTAGTCCATGTGGTAACACACCTACATTGGAAGACAAGGGGCTGAGTTTGATCCCTGATACTGCAAAAACCAAAACCATCAACCAAAACCAAAACAACCTGGTTGTGTTACAACCTGAATTTTAGTTTTAACTTATGAATAAATCTTTTTTTTTTTTTTTTTTTTTTTTTTTTAGACAGGGTCTCGCTTTGTAGTTCAGGCTGGCCCTGAGCTCACTATGTAGCACAGGCAAGCCTCGAACTCAGCAATCCTCCTGTCTCTGCCTCCCGAGTGCTGGGATTACAGGCTTGAGCCACCATGCCCGGTTTGAATAAATCTTGAATTATGACCCTAATGCTGGCCACTTGTGCTTCCAGATGGTTTCACATACAGATTTTATTCTTGAAGAGTTCTGGAAGGAATATCACAACATTCTTTCCTGCGTGAGGTTAATTGAGAAATCCTGGGGACTCTCTAAGGACGCTGAGATCTACCCATATTAAGGAGCAAGTCTTTGAAGGCTGTTTAGAGGAGACTGAGCCTTCAGCTGACCAACTTGAGTTACAACCATCCTTTGGGAATGAATTGAGTTTGTATGTCAAAGGTCTTCTGTAGTAGATGAGCCACTGACAGCATGGATTTAATTTTTATTTAATGGTCTTTGTTCTCATTTTAGAGATATTCTTGGATAAGACAAAGTATTCAGAAGTCAGAGAGGATCAAGTTAAGTCACCAAAAATGGGCTATAAAAGTGTAAAATGGTATAGTGGCTGACATGACTGAATTTACCAATGCAGATAGGGAGCTTGTTGAGTTGGAGTCCTTGCATAGTGCAATGTGGTTGGGAGAGGTTTTGGGTATTGATGCTAGTGTGAGGTCTCACAGGACTATTTACAATTCCTTCATGGCACACACCATGGACAGAATCCAGCCTTGCAGCCCTGTAGGTAAGTGATAAAGAATGCCAGGGAATATTCCAATATTTAGTTGAGTATTACAGTGTGCCAGCAAATAAATAGAAGAATAACGTTCCCATGAACAGAGCCAAATATTTGACTAGTGATTGGAAGGAAGAAGGAAAACAAGACTGTCCCTCAGGCCATCACAGATGCCATAGCTCACTGAGGCACACTGCAAGTTGATTTGCTTAGAGAAAGGGATTTTCTAACCAAGCAGTGTTAGAGAAAAAATAGGGAAATAATGAAAATAGCATATTACCTTCTGTTGCTTGGAACACTCTCTCAAATATGCCATAGAAAGTTGACATTTGTTATGAGGAAAGTGATTTCTGAAGCTCTTTCAATAAAATCAGTTTTGCAGATCACAAATCACATGGATTTCCTGTCTGGTGTACTACTAAGATTTCTTTTTAAAAAGGACCCTTTCTTGTTTTCAATTTTGCATGTAGTATGAGATTGTTTTCTCATCTGCTCTGAAAATATTTGATATTAGTAACATCTCAATCAGCTGTTTTTATTTCACTCCAAATTATTATGCTTTTAAAGGTGTAAATTTGCTTGCAGATAGATCCTGTTTAGAAGCATAGGGGGCCAAATACTATTTTGATGGTAGAAATTGAAGTATTCTTTTTTCAACACATTTTTATTAGTGAATATTAATTATATAAACTTTGTTGTTTAAACATGGCATTTTTATACATGCATATAACATATTTTGATCATACCCGTCCCTCTGTTACACTCCTTTACAATCTTTCTCTCTCTTATTCCTTTCTAAATAATTGTAAAACCCTGTTAGCCAATTATGAGACACTTAATTTCTAAACTGTTTTTGTTCCTGGTTTAACTTAATTTATCCTTTTAATTTTATCAAGGACATCAGTAGTTTACTTTAAAAGACAAAAACACTTCTTAGAAAAAACATTATTATCATTCCTACTTTTTAAAAATTTGAATCTTCATTGGTACATTATACACACACACACACACACACATTATGATCGCATTTAACATTAAGAATTTGTACCAGTATATGACATGACTTAATTCACATTTTTCCCATTTCCTCACCCACCCTACTATCCCCACCCCTATATACATGAGCTTTGTTTCCTTTTTTATTACCATCATATTTTTTCTTCCCCTTGTGACTTAGCCCTGTACCCCATTTCCCTTTGACATTCCTAGTGTTTTTAAGAAATCATTTCCTTTATCACTACATTGGAATGGAGTTATCCTGTTAAAGGTTTGATCACAACAGAATTTGTGACAATGGATTTGCATGATTGTGCTTTGTGCCCCGTTTGTTCCCCTTTTGCATAGTCTATTTCGTTCTAGCACCAGTCTCAGAGTTTTATGTCTCTAGTGCCTGCGTCTGTGCGCTTTGCAGTGACACATCCTCCTCTGACAGCTGTCTAGCTCTGTTCTTGTGCCTTCTTCATCTCCGCCTATCCCTTCTCTTCTCAGATCACAGCCAGTCTCAGGCAGAGGAGCTGAGAACCCAACAGAGTGGTAAAACAGAGCGGCTGTCAGAGGAACAGAGTGTCACACTAAGATGGGGGTGGGGAGGAACTCAAACAAGCCAAGGTGCCTCTGTGTGTTGGAACATTTGACCCAAAAGTGGCTGGATGTGAAAGTGATCTAGACACTGACAAAACCAGCTGGCATGATAGGTTGGCTCAGACTCTCATATCTCCCTACCCCGTCCTAGTCACTCACCTTCAATACATGATGAAGAAAAAGAGTTAAGGCTTTCCCAGAAATGAATGAATGAATGAAACAAAGGGTGAATGAATGAATAAATAAATAACTTTAGAGAAGTCTTGGAATCAATTTTTTTTTTTTTTGAGACACGGTCTCGCTTTGTAGTTCAGGCTGGCCCTGAGCTCACTATGTAGCCCAGGCAAGCCTTGAACTCAGCAGTCCTCCTGTCTCTGCCTCCTGAGTGCTGGGATTACAGGCATGACCACCAAGCTCGGTGGAATCAAAATATTTTATAGTTATTCAGTACATCAATTTATGGAAAGGGACAGAGGAAGTTTATTAGTAGGCACTTTCAGAGTCCTATCTCTAAGTCAGCATATTGTGTTGCCTTTCCGTGTCATTTGGTTGAATCCTGTGAGAATCATGTTCCTTTTAATGGTTTAAACTTCAGTAGTCTCATTCTGTGTCTTTTCTCTCTGCAGTTAGAACAGTTTTATTTATTTTTGGGATTTTTGGCCAGACTCCCTGGGCATAATTCAGATTTCCTTCTTCTGACTTATTCTTTCTGTGTGGTCATGTTTGCTTTCGTCAAAGATGCCATTGACTGCTGCCTTTGTATTCAAGTTTATCATCAGTGACATTTCTGGAAATTCTTTGGACTATTGTAGTATTGCTGATTATCAGCATAGAAAGATTCATCCAGCTCAGTTTATAGATGATGTGTCTGAGTCTCAGTGAGGAAAAGTGTCATCTTCAATCCTTGCAGCTTGCTAGGGCAGTGAAGGCCAACACATATTTCACTGTACTACTGGCCTTTCTCATCTTGAATGACACTTTTCCCCTTCCATTTGAACTTTATTGTTTTTTGGTGTGTTTTTCAAAGAAGGTACATTTACTACTTCATTGATAATATAAGCCTTTTAAAAAACACTGAAAGAATTGTTAAAATTCAGCTGTGCCATTAGCCTTAGATAAAAATTGAAATAAATTCCAAGGTAAGCTTCAAAAAATCCAACATTTATATCTGCTGGTTTTTTTTTTTTTGCTTCTGAGTTAAGAATAAGAAAGATGGAATTAATTATTTTTATCTTTCTATTCATTTATTCATCATAATTGACAAGTGTTGACTGTCTACCATGTCACAGTGTGGCAAACTGCACAGAATCAAGAATAATTACATCTCCTCTGGAAGAGCTCCCTGTCAAATGGGTTAATACAAACACACGTACATATCCACAATTACAGTATAGCATGGCACGACCAATACTGTAAGAGAGGCAGTGGCAGAGTCTTAATAAGAACTTGAAAGAGGAAAGATTAGCTACCAGGAAAGCTTCACTGAGGAAATGACTTTGAAATTGTATCTTGAAGAATGTGTAGACGCTCACCAGATGGTAAAAAGTGATGAGTGTAAGTGAGAATCCCAGGCAGAAGAAATAGCATCTGCAAAGACAAAAAGTCCTAAGAGAGAATAAAATGCTTAAGTATAAGAGCAGAAGAATGTGAGCCAAGAAAATGAGTTGAGGATAGAAGGAGACAGAGGCAGAAGGCAGATTAGCATGAATGGCCCTATCTGCGATTCCCAACAGCTTTGTCCTTACACTAGCTGCAGAGAAGCAGGGCCCTTGTCCATTTCACCACTATATATACAGTACCAGAATTATAGTCAAACAAGGTTGTATTATTATGGTGAAAAGGGTCCGCAAAGTTGTTTGATTAGAGTTAAAGAGAACACATTTTCAGAATAGCCCATGTAATTCATTGAGGGGCTGAAGTGAATTAATGGTTGATTTTTTTCGTATGTTTGGGCTTCTATGACAAGATAACATGGAGAAAGTAGTTTATATGGAAAGTATATTTCTTATATTTCTATAAGTTGGGAAGTTGAGATCAAGGGGCTGGAAGATTCTGAGTCTGTTCCTCAGAGACAGAACCTTTTAGTTGTGTCTTCACATTGTGGAAAGGGTGTAGAATCTTCCTTAGACCTCTTTTATTAGGACATTAATTTCCTTTGTGAGGGCTTTGCCTTCATGAGTTAATCATCCGTCAAAGAAACCACCTCTCTAACAAGGAACTTAAGATTCAGCATATTAATCTGGGAGACACAAGGATTCCTACTATAGCATCTGAAGAGAAGAAAATTGGAATGATTTAATAGGTAAAACTGACAAGATCGGACATCTGACTAGACAAAGGTGGTGCTGAAGGGGGAAGTGTCAAAAAAGTTTCTAAGAGTCTAACATGAAAGCACAGGTCAGTGATGGTGTTGTCCACTGGAGCTGGGGAGGGAGAAGTTTGGGAGAAGATCTTAGCATAAGAATCCAACTGATGATGTGATGTTAAGAACAATACAACATGAATAGAGTTCAGATGAAGGACAGTGATATAGATTTGGGAGTCATCCACAGACATATGTGACTACAGAAGCCACAGGAGTGATGAATCAGGTTATTTAGAATAAGAGAGTTTGAGATAAAATGTTGGCAGTCATCATGGCATTTATGTAGCATGAAGTAAAAATCACAGTAAAATTCTCATGAGTTGGGGCTGGGGATTTAGCTCAGTGGTTCCGGCACCTGCCTTGCAAGCACAAGGTCCTGAGTTCAATCCCTGGTAACCACATACAATGCTGGGCATGGTGACTCACACCCACCAGCCATCAATACCACATGTCACAGTGCTGTAATCCCAGCACTTGGGAGGCAGAGACAGGAGGATTTTTGAGTTTGAGGCTTGCCTGGGCTACATAGTGAGCTCAAGGCGAGTCAGAACTACAAAGTGAGACCCTGTTTCAAAAAAAAATAAAAAAAGGCAAATAATATATCACTAATTCATGGCTCACTCTATCTCTTTAGGCATCAGGTTCATGCTTCCAGAAGTCCTTGGATTGAGAATACTGCTGTGGTAGATTAGCTGCATGTTAGCTCTTTGTACGTAGATAAAGAAAGAAAAACTTTTTTTTTTTTTTTTTGAGACAGGGTCTCGCTTTGTAGTTCAGGCTGGCTCTGAGCTCACTATGTAGTCCAGGCAAGCCTCGAACTGAGCAATCCTCCTGTCTCTGCCTCCCGAGTGCTGGGATTACAGGCGTGAGCCACCACGCCTGGCACTGTGGTATGTGGTATTGATTGCTGGTGGGCGTGAGTCACCATGCCCAGCATTGTATGTGGTTACCAGGGATTGAACTCAGGACCTTGTGCTTGCGAGGCAGGCGCCGGAACCACTAAGCTAACCCTCGGCCCAGGAAAAACATTTTTTAAAAAAATGGTGAAGTGTGTCAAAGTTTACCAAACCTAGCTGGTGTCCAGTGAAGTCCAAACAGAACAAATCCATTTGTTGAGAAGTTTTTAATTCCTCTTTTAAAGTTTAAGTATGGAGCAGAGTAAAGAACTTACATTTAATTAAATGTCTGGCAAGTTAGTGTGAGCAGAGAAATCTGCAGTCTTTGATACTTTGGAGTGAAACTTTGCAATTCTAGGCATAAGTCCAATTTCATTTTGTTCTATATAGGTACTACAGAGATAGAGCACATGAGAAGCTGGTCCCCAGGCAACCAATGATATAGCAGGAAGCAGGAAAGAGCTATTTTTTTCTTATTGCTCTCAGCTTGATATTCAGGAGCCTTCGTGATTCCATAGCCAAATTGCTACAGAAAAACCTGGTCTCCAGCCATGGTTCTATCACTTAGACATGTGTTTCACCTTGGGCAGATTACTTGATTCCTTTGAACAACAGTTTTCTTATATAAAAAATGGGGGAAGTGATACAAACTCTGTAGGATGTTACAAAAAGAAATGAGCCAATATTCAAAACACATGTACTACAACACTTGGGGGTCTTAATTATAATTCCAGAATTTCTTTGTCAAAGAGGTAAAGATTAATTTTGCCCTGATAGCGATCCTCAAACACAATGAAGTTCTTAAACAGTCATCCTTTTACCATTATATAGTTCAGTAGCTGGTATCCTTCCCCTCTGAACATAGAAATCCTTTTATACTATTTCCTCTGACATAAAATTCTAATATATTATTTCTTCTATACTGCTTAACAGCCAAACCAGCTTGACACATTGCTTTTGTTTTTTGTTGCTGCTATGACCATAAACAGAGTGACTGAACACAAATTTAAATTCTCTTCCAGTTCTGGAAATCAGAAGTCTAAAGTCAAGGTGCTGGAAGGCTGGTTCTTCTGGTGGAGCGTTTTCCTCTCTGAAAAGAGAATTCATTTCCTAGTCTGTTAGCTCCAGTGATTTCCTGTATTTCTTAGCTTGTGACTGCTTCATGCATTCTTAAAGCACAGAAGTCCTTCTGCTCTATAATCTCATTGTTTTCTGACTCAGATCCCTCCTCTTGCAGGGACCTTTGTGATTACACTGAGTTCCCCTTTGATAATACAGGGAGATTTTTCTATTGCAAGATCCTTACAATGTGATGTGCTCACATCAGCTAAGTTCCTTTAGACAAGATGAAAGTCATAGGTTCAGAGGTTAGGACATCATGGAATTGTTGGTCAGACTTACATACATTATTTTGCTCGATTCTCATATAAGGATGAGGCAGACTATGTCTTTTTCAGCTGTCTCTCTGTGGCATAAAGCATGTAAACTACCCTTAGGGAGTGTCACTAAGGTATGATGTCATTATTACAGGTCAGGGATCCAAAAGTCTATTTTATAAATTTAGGAAGACTTGATTGAAACATTTGACTGTTAATAACAATATTACTTTTTTTTTTTTTTTTTGAGACAGGGTCTCGCTTTGAAGTTCAGGCTGGTGCTGAGCTCACTATGTAGTCCAGGCAAGCCTGGAACTCAGCAATCTGCCTACCTCTGCTGCCCGAGTGCTGGAAACAGTATTACTTTTTATAATATTTTACAGTTCTCACAGTAGCTGGCATCGGGCCATCTTATTTAGTTCTTATGATTTATGATTTTTTGTAATATTTAAATTACTTTTTCAATGTTTTTTAGTGAGTCTATGCAATAAATGAAACCCTATTATAGGTGATACTAATACATGAGATAGACTGAAACAGGAGTTATCTTATAGTTGCACCATTTACATTACATTGAAAGATTTGCAAAAAATAAATAATTGCAAATGAATACCTGCAAATATGATAAATAATTGCATAATGAAAAATTACAACTGATTAAGTGCTACAAGATAATATCAGGAAATAGAAGTCAGACTGATGAAGTTACTCTTACAATGTAAATGGAAGAATCAAGTCTTGAGCTTAGTTTTTAAAAGATTTTTATTATGTGACCTTAACGTTTTGCATATCTAAGATGCACACTGAATACAGAACAATTTTTGGCCTAACTTTGCTGAGACCTAAGCATGTGTGCAATGGGAATGCCTGTTCTCATGGATCGTGATTCAGGAAAGTTGTATTAGTAAGCATCCACGTCATTATTCCCTTGTGATGACTGTTTTAGAACATTGTGTTGCTGTTTAATGCTCAGTAGACTTGCTTAATATCAGAGTAAAACTTAATTTTTTTCCTTAGACTCATGCACTCAATACCATGTACCTGTCATGCAGAAGATCCATAGCTAAATTACTGACATAGTGCTCATGTAAGCAAATATTTATGAATTGTGCTTTCAGGATGATTTATTGCAGCTTTATTGGTTTTGCTGGGAGATATTTTCTCCACATTTAAAATTTTGTGTAAAATAATGCAAGCCGGAACATGATTCTGGAAGTGGCAGATCACTGGCCACAAAGCTAATTTTTAGTAAGTTCTCAATATGCATTATCTTTGTTTTTTTTAAGTGGACCTCAGTATGAGCACTACGTGAGCTCTCTGTGTTTGGGGAGGATGCTGTTAGGGGTAGCTAGGTAACTACTTCAGGTGAGATGAGGCTGCACATGGTTAAGTGCAACTCATGGGTCTCCCTACACTGTGTGGTTTGGGGCATGTGGTCAGTATTCACTATTTGTGGAAGTTTGCTTTATTTGTTACTTTTCCCTGTTCAAATTTTTGTCTGCAAGAAGCTCCCACTTTTGTGAGGGTTGCTCTTTACCCTTGTCTGTTTAAACTAAGATTTAATAAATACATTCTGAGAACAGCCAGATGTGGCAGTGACAAAAATGACCTCAGTCAAAGTAATAAAAGAAAACTACTTATATACCAGGTTGTCAGAACTCTGGCCCTCTGAAATCCTCTTCTTTGTGCTCATTGAAACTTGAAATTATTTAACAAGTGATATATTTAATTTCACCAGGGGAAGAGCTATGTAAGTTTAAAGTGCTTTGGGCTTTAAGCAATTGTTTTACTAACTTATATTTAATGACAGGATTTTCTTTTATTTACATAACAAAAAATAAGGCCATTTTTTGGGGGATTGGTTTGGTTGCTTAACAATACCTATATGCTGAGTCGCTGTCATTGTGGTTCATGTGCTTTTTTTCCCTTGTGGTGACAAGATTGCCTCAGCAGCACCAGGTGTCAGGGCAAAGGCCAGAACCTTCTCCCTGCTTGTGTCATGAGAAAGGCAAACATTGCTCCAAATTTCCTTCCTTCTTCCACAAGTCTTTCTCTTATACTTCATTGCTCAGAACTTGTCATTGAACTACTAGTTAAGACTAACTGTAACTCCTCTGATAGGATTTCCAAACAAAATCCTGATTCCGGCAGCAAGGAAGAAAATGATTTTGAGGGAGGTGTGAAACCTCAACAGGTTGCTGCATAGACACTTGTATTTATGAAAAAATAGATGTAAATGATACAAATATGTATACTTATAACAAAAAATGTTTTAGCAAATGAACAAAAATGTCAATTACCCTAGACAGTCTACTGTGTATAATTAATTTAACAATTTAAAGAGCGAGCCCATAGTGAAATCCAAGATTAGCATAAAGGGAATCCTCCCTGACTTTATTGAAAATAAAGTGTTTTTGTGAATGAGTGTGTGAATGCATGTGTGTAGTGGCAATAGACAAAAAAGACAGTCAACAGCAAAAAGGGAAAGGAGAAAATTAAAAACAAGGAGATTGGTTTTTGAAAAGCCCCGTTTTTCTCATGATAACAAAAGAGGAGGACCAGTAGATCGAAGGGAATGAGCTATGATGTGATTCTCTAGTCAGAAATGTCCTGTCACA
>PVIC010048843.1:0-13375 GCA_004025085.1 Thryonomys swinderianus
CAGGCTGGCCCTGAGCTCACTATGGTGCCCAGGCAAGCCGCCGCGAACTCAGCAATCCTCCCATCTCTGCCTCCCGAGTGCTGGGATTACAGGCGTGAGCCACCATGCCCGGCATTATATGTGGTAACCAGGGATCGAACTCAGGTTCTTACGCTTGCGAGGCAGGCGCCGGAACCACTGAGCTAACCCTCCAGCCCACCTTTTCCTCATTTTTGCTCAACAAGGAAGACTACCCTTTACTACTAGTCACAGTTTTTGTAGATTATGAAATGAAGACTATGAAGATTGTTTCTAATATATGTTGTACTCTACGTATAACATTTTTTATATTATACTTAAAATATATGGTTTTTATGTATGTATGTATGTATGTACGTATGTATTTTCTTCCTAAAATCTGTGAAAATATTTGCAGTCTAAAGTTAACTTGTTAGCTGGAAAATTAATCTATAATCTATAATAAAAATTTCTCTAATCTATAATCCCAATTTGTAATGACCCTTGGGAGGGTCATTACAAATTCAAGAGTACATAGCAGGAGCCTCTCTCAACCCCCACCAAGAGTTAACTTGTTACATAACTTTGAAGAAAAAATTATGAATCACTCACTAGTCTTAATATATAAAAAATGCCATGGGCAAGTTAGGTGAGTTTTTAAGCTTGCTTTCTTATCTTGAAATGATGATAAAAATTCCATTTGAACACAACCATATTCACTGATATACATACTGTCTATGGGTATTTCCAGTGATAGTAATAGAAATTCTATGGTCTAAAACTACTTTGTTGTTGGCCATCTACTGAATATTTGCCAAGTTAAGTACCAGACATTAAATTCTGTTCTCTAAAAAAATCATTGTATTTCTTTCCACACAGATGTTATACATGTTAGCATTCTGTCCTTCCGCATAAACTATTAAGCATATTGTGTAGCTTCTTATAATGTTATTTACAAGTTATTCCATCTTTTTTACTGTTTCCTGTTATCCAGAAATCATGTCCATTGTCCACAAATCATCTGCACAGAAAACAATAAAAAATTGAGACTTGAGTTCTATTGAATAAGGCAAACAAAACTTCCATTTGTAGATCCAGCTGTTTGCTACAATTCCCCATACTACTGAAGTGCCATAAAAATAATTTACACACTTGTTTTTAATGTTTTAATCTCTCATGTGGAAAATAGTATTATTTGTGTAATCGTGTATCAAAGCTGATAGTTTAAAATTAGGTATGCTGTGTGTTGTTATGGCAGCTTTTTTTCTGTATTTTACTATATTACTAAATACAGATGTTAGAGGTGAATTTAAATATAAGGGAAAGAAATCTTGTGATTTTTTTCCCCCTAATGCTTGAGTGAAGCTATTTGCATGTGACATCTCACAAATCTTTGAATTCAATACAAATGCTAAAGTTTGTCCTGTACTTAAATAAATGTCATATAGACCTATGAAACAGTAACTTAGCAAAGCAAGGCTCTACTTAGAGCAAAAAATAATGAGCTTATACACAAATAAATTTGTAATTGTTTCTAGATGTGGAAACAATTTATATGAGATGTTAATGGTTTATCTAATTATTTCAAAGCTATCAAACTGTAATACAGTGCAAGAATATGTCAATTTGATGGAATCAGATACAGGACTGTATTTTATGTTTACAATTTCTTATCTTTATAACAATCCTCCTAAATAGATAATGTTATCGTTGGTTGCCTTTTGGCTCACTAACTTTAAAATATTTGTTGTCTCTCCTTGGCACAAAAGGTGTCCTATGCATGTCCTAGACCATGTTAATCATGATCTCCCTTACCGTTTCCCCTTTTCTTGATTCAAATCTATCTGACCTCCTTATTCCCTTATATTAGTTCGGTTTATTCACTTAGTGTTTCTTCTTAAAAGAGATCATTATTCAGGTAAAAAGTATCTTTTTTCTTCTGCATTTGTTTTTTAGCTATATGTTTGGTTTTGGGTTTTTTTTGGTAGTGGGAATCAAACTGGGGACCTTGCATTTGCGAGGCAGACATTGGAACCACTGAATTAAATACCCGGCCCTCCTTAAAACAAAAACAAAACAAAACAAAAATAAAAACAAAATACCCAGGACTGGTGATTTAGCTCAGTGGTTCTGGTGTCTGCCTTGCAGCGCATGGTTCCAAGTTTGATTACTGTAATCACACACCCCAATGCTGGCCGTGATGGGTCATACTTGTAATCCCAGCACTCGGAAGGCAGAAGCAGGAGGATTGCTGTGAATTCAAAGTTTGCCTGGGCTACAAAACAAAAAACACATGAGAAAGGCTTGGACTCAGTGTGGCATTATTGGGAAGAGGTGAAACAAGCTTTTTCTTTTCCCTAGGTTCTCTGAGAAATAGGTTAATTAGATAAAATACCATTCTTGGATGGGATTTTTTCCTGACTTGAGAGAAATTCAGTTTACATTTAGTTCATTCCATTTTTACTTACCTATTAGCATAACAGATGTTATGCTAGAGTGTTTTGTAGAATGTCTCGCTTTCAAAAGTATATTATAATGAATTAATCTATAGAGTATGAATGGGATTTGAGCCTGTAGAGAATTAATCTCAGACATGAAAAAGGGAAAGTATATGCCCATATAACATTAAATCTGTAGATAGGAAAGCAGAATGTTAATGAGAAGATAGATGACTGGCAGTTTTAGTACATTTCTTGGCACAGTGAAGTGAAAGAAACTTACCTCTGGAATTTGAGGAAGGGGATTTGAAGAAGTGATGATACTGTATCATGAGATCTGAGTTTCAATAGAGAAGGAAGTAAAACTTAGAAGGGTTTGACAGGGAGAAAAAGTTTCAGCAATAATAAGGAACTGAATGATTTGGAGCCACATGTCTGGTGGTCAGAGAGAAAAGATTGGTAGAAGTCAAAGTTTTGAATATGGACAGGATCGTGAGTCACTTAGGTGATGTACAGTTGGATTTTGGGGTTAAATATTAAAGACATCCCTGTAATCCCAGCACTGGGGAGGAGGATCGCTGAGTTCATTTGCCTGAGCCACATAGTGAGCTCAGGGCCAGCCTGAACTACAAAGCAAGACCCTGTCTCAAAAAAAAAAAAAAAAAAAAATTAATTGGGGCCGGAGGGTTAGCTCAGTGGTTCTGGCGCCTGCCTCGCAAGTGCAAGGACCTGAGTTCGATCCCCGGTAACCACATATAATGCTGGGCGTGAAGACACGCCCACCAACAATCAATACCGCATACCACAATGCCGGACGTGGTGGCTCACGCCTGTAATCCCAGCACTCGGGAGGCAGAGACAGGAGGATTGCTGAGTTTGCGGCGGCTTACCTAGGCACCATAGTGAGCTCAGGGCCAGCCTGAACTACAAAGCGAGACCCTGTCTCCAAAAAGCGAAAAAAAAAAAAATATTAAAGACATGAAGGAACTGTGAAATTGTATTGTTAAAGGAGTGGTTCCTTACACACATGGCATTGTTCAGGACACTAGCAGGTTTGAGGATAGAAAGCCTATACCCAAACATTTGAGTCCTCAGTGAATGAATATACCTATGTGATCAGGATCAGGTTGAATGACTTCTAAACTAGGTAGAAAGATGGGAGATATACATAAAAGTAAGACATGTAGGGCCAGAGATTTAGCTCAGTGATTCCCGTGCCTGCCTCACAAGCAGAAGTTCCCTGGTTCGATCCCTAGTAACCACATACAACAATACCAGGCATGATGGCTCACGCCCACTGGCAATCAGAACCCAATACCACCGTGCCAGGCATGGTACCGCACGCCTGTAATCCCAGCACTCGGGAGGCAGAGGAAGGAGGATTGCTGTGAGTTCAAGGGTAATTTGGACTACATAGAGAGCTCAGGGCCAGCCTGAACTACAAAGGGAGACCCTGTCTCATGAAACTAAAATAAAAAAGTTGGAAAAAAGGAACTTGGGAAGTAGCATAGTATGAAGGCTCTATGTTCAATCTCTAGTACCAAGAGGAAAAAGTAAAGTAGAAAACTTGAATGAAAGGTTTTATATATATAGTATTCAATACACTACTCTTATTTTTCTAGGGCGCTGCACAAAACTTTGTATCTACAGTTTTCTTATTTTGCTATTTCTCTTTTGTAACCTTTCTGGTAACAAACTAAGATCAGTTTCAGGGTAGAAAAAATTATAACTGACATTGTAAAGAATCTTAAAGTCAAAACCTGGTTGTTAATCCAAGGAGCTGCTAGCATTGATGAGCTCTAAGTGTTTTAGTGTAATGAGTATGTCAAAATGAAGATTATGAGCAAATAAAAGCTTCCTGTAATTACAGTAAAACTTTTTTTACTTTTCTGTAGTTATGTTCATGTCAGATAATGAAAGTTTTAATCCTTCCTTGTGGGAAGAACAGAGGAAACAGCGGGCCCAGGTTGCATTTGAATGTGATGAAGACAAAGATGAAAGGGAGGCGCCTCCCAGAGTGAGTTTATTTTTCTTTCACATTTGAAACTGACAGTCTGCTGATACTTAAACTGCTATTATTTATAGTGTTTTGTGCATACAAAGTAGTATTCACATTTATTCTTTGTCCTTAGGACACTTGCTGATCCAAAATACTTCACCTGTGAAAGAATTTGAGAGAAATATAAAACTGTCATAAAGCTAAATTTTAATTTTAATTTAATTTTTCATATGTAAACAATTATTAAGGATGAAAGAAATTAGCCAGAAATGTATCTTTCATGCTTTTAAAATTTAACTTCAGGGCCGGAGATTTAGCTTAATTGGTAACCACATACAATAGTACCAGACTTGGTGACTCACGCCCACCAGCGATCAATACCACACACCACAATGCTGGGCATGGTGGTTTACACATGTAATCCCAGCACTCAGGAGGCAGAGGCAGGAGGATCGCTGAGTTTGAGGCTTGCCTCAGCTACGTAGTGAACTCAGGGCCAGCCTGAATTACAAAGCAAAACCCTATCTCAAAAAAAAAAAAAAATTTAACTTCAGTGATTGTTTTCTCCCTTTTCTCTTTAATAATTTCTGTAATCATAGGGTAAAGAACTCTGTTAGGAACATCTTCTTTATAAGTTTGAGAAAAAATGTTACAGTAGTATGAGTAGCAAATAATATTGGTCAAGTTAAAGATGTAATTATTTACCCTTTATATAAACTAGTTGAAACCCAGAAAATGACATTTAGACTGATCTTGCAAGAGTTTAGTATATGCCACACAAGACATAAGTGTGTGAATGTCTGAATTTTACAAGTGTACTGGCAAGTTACATACCTTTTCAAAGCCAAATGACATTTTTGGCAGTATCCTCATCGTAAATCTTCAAATGGAAAACATTAAATCTGCTAAGAAGCATTTTATGTTAAAATTTACTGTGAGGTCATTGGCTACTTTGTGGTAAAACCTTACTTTTACTGAGCCTGAAATACTTTAAGCCTACCATCTGTCTCCATGGTTAACCATATTAGATATCCAGTAGTTCAGATGGATTATAGATGAAATTCTATGAGGTTCACATTGGAAATTTTTTAAAGCTTTGTATTTCACTTATTTCTCTAGGAGGGCAATTTAAAGAGATATCCAACACCATACCCAGATGAACTTAAGAATATGGTCAAGACTGTTCAAACCATCGTACATAGATTAAAAGATGAAGAGACCAGTGATGACTCTGCGAGAGATTTGAAACCACATGAAGACGAGCAAGTTGCAAATACAGATGTGGGTGTGAAGCTTAGAAAACACAATTCAAAAGAATTAACTAAAGCCCATTCGGGTTCTTCTAAATGTTTGAGACATGCAGTACAGTGATCCTTGTAATACAGTAAATGTGCTTCTCAAATTATGATTTTAGTGTGGACTACTTGAAAAAAGAAGTCAACTTACTGAATTCCCTAATTGTTCTTACTATTCTCTGGCTATGAAATGTCCAGATTGGCAAGTAATGTCAACATAGCCTTTAAAAATCATTGCCTAAACAAACAACAAGATAATTATTTTTAGAAAAGTCATTATTATAAAAATACTCTTTTTTCCCTGTTTTGTTAGTTAATAGACCTTTAACTTTTCCTTAAGATAGTTTGGAAACTTTTAGAGATCTGAGTATTCCATTAGTGAACTTCACGGATATGTATTATACCAAGGCAAAAACTGTTAGCATATCATTAGGGTTACCATTCCACAAAAAGCAAAAAATAATCTTAACTGGTTTTTTTGTTGAGCATGCTGAGATAAATAACTCACTTGTCCACACTAGCCTTATACTTACAAGGAGAAAAGGAGATTGGCTAAAGTATAAATTTTAATGTAGTTCATGGATCTTTACAGTCCAAAATGATCATTTCCATGAATAAACATTATTTCCATGTTAACAATTTAAGATTTATCTAGAATTGAAAGTTGATACATGTAAATTTAATACAGAATAGTTATAAAATATACATAATATGAATTTGTCCATTGCTAGAACACAATATTGAAAACTTATGACTTAAAGGAAAAGAGGCATATTTGACTCATACATAATTTCAGAGGATTCAGTCCATGGCCAGCAGGCTCTAAGGCAGAAACATCATGGGAGAACAAAGCTACTTAGTTCATGGCAGCTAGAAGGCAAAGGAGGGGAACAATAATAGAAAGGGTAGGGTCAGGGGACTGGATATGATAACCAAGGTCACTCCTCCATGTCCACCCATGCACACTCAGATATGTACTCTACTAATCCCCTAGGTGTCTCCCAAGTCAATCAAGTTTAACTATCACATGATATTTGTCTTTTATTTAGGGTTCAGAAAATACTATTCCAATAAAAAGCATAGTTGATGAAAGAGAAAAGCATATGACTGGGAACTCTATGCAGAAGATCAGTGAACCAGAAACTGAGCTCAGTCTTGGCAATTTACCAGTGGCTGTAAATGTGAATGCCTCTGAAAACTTGAAGCATATTGTTAATCATGATGATGTTTTTGAGGTATGATTTTTGTAATTATTCTTCAGTTATTCTAAAAGTTTTCTATTTAATATTTCATTTTTGCTAACCACTCTTAGAAACTTGATAGCATGATTGCAGAAAATAGGTTAGTAACTTCACCATTAAGAATTTTTATAATATTTACTGGATTTACCATGTCAAACATAATTTTTATACTGTTAGTACACAGGTGTTTTGACTGCTAGGGAAGTTAGAACAGTCTCTTCTATAAAATGTGTAATTGTAATTGCCTTTCCTACAATTTAAAAATGAGAAGCCTGTTGTAGGTATACCCGGTTATTTCTCTTATTTAATCTGTTATCATTGGTATGAAGGAGTTTTTGTTGTTGAATGTCTTTTTTAGACCTATAGTTTTGCCTAATGGAAAAATAAAAGATATAAGTTAAATAGTTTTATTAAGATATATCATAGAGAGTTCACCTGTTTAAAGTGTACAATTCAGTGGGCTTTAGTATATTACAAAGTTGTGCAGCCATCATCATGATGATTTTTAGAATACTTCTGTCACCTCAGAAATTCCATGCTCTTCTGTTACTTCCAATCTCTTCATCCTCCTTTGCCCAAAGCTACCAGAAATCTGCTTTATAACTCCTTATAAATTTGCCTGCTCTTGACATTTTATATCAGCGGAACCATATAATATATGGTCTTTTGTAACTAGTTTTTTTCACTTGGCATGTTATCCTCCAGGTGTACCCATATTATAAAATATATCAATGGTGGGCCAGAGATTTAGCTCAGTGGTTCCAGTGCCTGCCTAGCAAGCAAGCTCAAGGTTCCTGGTTTGATCCCAGTAACCACATACAGTAATACCAGGTGTGGTGGCTCGTGCCCACCAGCAATTAGTACCACATACCACAAATGCTGGGCTTGGTGGCTCAAGCCTATAATCCCAGCACTCAGGAGGCAGAGGCAGGAAGATTGCTGAGCTCAGGACCAGCTGAACTACAAAGTGAGACCTTGTCTCAAAAAAAAAAATGCCTCCATTTTTATGGTTCATTAATACTCCACTGTACATATGTACCACGTGTTTATTCTTCAGTTGATGGGCATTTGTGTTATTTCTGCTTTTTGGCTATAATAACTAAGGCTGTGGCAAATGTTTGTGTATAGGTTTTTATGTGGATATGTAGTTTCATTTCTCCCTGGTATAGGAGTAGAATTGCTAGAATATACACCAACTCTTGGTTTCCCTGACTAAAGAACTGTCAAACAGCTGCAGCCATTTTATGCAATATTCCCTTGACAGACTGCTAATGCAGATGCTAAATGGAGAAGTTGTAACTTTCAAATAATTATGTTTTTATTTATAGCTGCATTGTCTGCCTTAGTACACACTAACAGCAAGTGACTGGGTATGTTTGAAATGTAAATAAACTTGAAAATTGAGGGGCTGGGGATGTAGCTAAGCAGAAGAATGCTCATCCAGCATGGGCAAAGCTCTGGGATTGTTCTTACTGCTACCAAAAAAATATAAACAAACTTTTAAAATTTGAGCCTCTCAGTCAACACTAGCCATATTTTGAATGACTGTAGTCACGTTTAGCTAGTTAGTCCCTGCATCTACAAACCTGAGGATTTCTGTCATTGCAGAAAGTTGTATTGGACAACAGTGGTATGTACAAATAATGGCATACTGAGTTACACTAGTGACTTCCTTTGTAAAAGTTCAGAATGCATTTAGAACACATTTACTTTCATATTCTATGAGCTAGCACTTAATACAGAGGGGAAAAGAAAACTCACAATTTTTTAATGTACTTTAGATAACATCACTCCATGTAACCATACATGCATTGAAGCTAATATAGCATTGTCTTTGAAAATTTTTTAGATTTATCCCAGTGAACTTACTACTCATTTAGTGCTATTTCCTTATTTAAGGCACTGTTTGGAGAAATGGTGGTAGATTACAAATATAATCAAGCCTGTTATAAGTGTGTAAGAAAAGAAATTTTAATATAAGTGTCAAAATAGTTCTTTTCTGGTGTGAAAATTTGTGACTTAAGGAGGAGACATTTGATATATATTTGAAAGATCTCAATTGACAAGTAGAATTCAGTTAAATGTAGAAGGATAATGAGAACAAAATAATGGCATTTGAAAAATGTGAAAAGAGAATGTTCAATCCGATTAAATATGTGAGGGACAGCCAGGCGTGGTGGCTCACGCCTGTAATCCCAGCACTCAGGAGGCAGAGACAGGAGGATTGCTGAGTTCAAGGCTTGCCTGGGCTACATAGTGAGCTCCGAGCTAGCCTGAAATACAAAGCGAGACCCTGTCTCAAAAAAAAAAAAAAAAATGTGAGGGACAGTGTTATCAAATAAAATCAGTAGAGTAGGTTGGGTCCTGAGTGATGCTACTGTGATACAGTTAGATATTAGAGTTGTGTTACCACCGCTACTGAATTCTCCAAGCTGAATGACTTTTAAATAAAGGTAACAAAAAACATGGACTCCAAGTTAGTTGAGATTATAGGAAAAGTAGAATCTAAGTATCAGGCTATAAAGCATAGAGAAGTGGGAATAGTGGCGTAGCCATGATTGATTGGGTCAGTTCCATTAACAGTCTAGGGCTGTTAAAAGAGCAATACAGGCTGAAGGATAGATGTGGTTTTGGATTTGTAGCATCTGAGCAAGTAGCAGGTCTATCAATCAGACACATCCGATGCAAGATCAGTATTTAGAGCGAAGAGAAACCAAAGCTGGATTATAAATTGGCAGATCATCTATAGTTAACAAATTATTGAAGAAAATAAAATATTCAGGAGAAAAGTATAAGGGGGAAAAGTGGCCTAAGTGCCACAATTGGCATGAGTACAAGTAACAACAAAATGAAAGCATTTAAGGACTGTATTTCCCAGAAACCATGTATAATGTGATTTCATGAAGGAGAAAGTATGGCTAGGAATATAAATGATACAGATACAAGAGGATCAGATTGGCCATTTGCTTTCCCTTCTTGCTCTCTTCATATTCACATTCACTAAGTCCTGATAATTCCCCAATTTCTGTGAACTGCTTTTTGTCTTTGCCAGCTACCATTGCTTTTGCCTAAGGGTTACAGACATCATCACTTTTTCTTCAGGACTGGTGCAAGCTAGATTTCCTTCCTGCCAGTCTTTTCTTCCCTGTATGTTTTCATTATAAGACTTAATTTTTTAAATATAATTCTGATCTTATATATTCCTTTCTTGGAACTTTTAATAGTGAATAGTATATGCTTGACGTGACACTGCAGTCAAGAGAACCACCTTTCTCTACATAATCTAGTCTTTATTTTTTGTCTTTCTTGTCACTTTATGCTGAGCTCCAGCTGCGCAAAGCTGGCTTATCTTATTTCCTGTTTCTTTTTAGTCAAAATGTCATTGTCTTTATACACTCTTAAAGAGTAAGGTAAATTTACTTCCATCTGTAGTACAGGCTTGAGCAAGATTGTCAAATTATGGCCTGTGACCTAGCTCTAGCCCATTGCCTCTTTTTGTATGGCTTGCAAACTAAAAATAATTTTACCTTGTTTAAAAATTTGATTAGAAATCAAAAGAATAATATTTTTATGATGTGAAAATTATATGAGATTCAGATTATAAATGAAGTTTTATTACGATGCAGTCATCCCTCATTTGTTTAACATATTTTCTGACTTTTTGTGCCACACCAACAGAGTTAAATAGTTGAAATGATTTGACCTATAACACCTAAAATATTTAGTCTCTTTTTATTGAAATAATCTGATGATCCTACACATAGCTTTTGAGTACTTTGAGTACCTAAAAGTCTTGGTGCTTTTAAGAGAGTAGCTTTCAAAGGACTTACTTTTAGTTTCATCATATTAACTAGAAATGAGTAGCCTACAAATTATCTGATTTTATATACCATATTAAAATTTTTCTGTTACTACTTGGTAAGCCATTTTCTTTGAATATAATAGTACTTAGTGATAGGTAATTTGGAACAAATCTGAGAGAAGGAAATTACAAAAGGTAAAAATTTGTCCTCAAAATGGGTAAAACCAATCATTCATTGTGACAGCAGTTTACCGTAGTCCATCTGATTCCTTGGAACCCAAAAGTCTTTAAGAGACTAAATTGGATGCCAGGCATGGTAGTACATGCCTGTTATTCCAGCATTTGGGAGCCTGAGGCAGGAGGATCCACATGAGTTTTATGCCAGCCTGGGCTACACAGTGATTTCAGGGCTAGCTTGAACCACATAGCCAAGATCCTGTTTTTTTAAAAAAGTAAATTCACAGAGAAAATTTCAAGAGGAGGGATTCTATTTCACCCAATTTTTGTTGGTCTATCACTTTATATAGAATCACAGACATAGTAGTCATTAACATATTTGAATGAAAATCCCCAACAGAAAATTGGCCCATAGGTGTTTTGGGATATTGATAATAAATATCATAGTTGTATTGCCATATCTAGAAAAAGTTAAATCATATCCTAGTTTTAACCAGCTATTACCATAAAAAGCCTTCATAAATGTTCTTTTATTTATTCAAGAGTCCAGAGTTTAATTTTTATAAATATTCTCCTGTTTTCTTTTAAACTAGGAATCTGAAGAACTTTCTTCTGATGAAGAGATGAAAATGGCAGAGATGCGACCACCATTAATTGAAACCTCTATTAACCAGCCAAAAGTCGTAGCACTTAGTAATAACAAAAAAGGTTAGATCTTGAAGGAAAACTTACTAAGAATAGAAATGGCCTGAATAAAATTTATAAAATTTTATAATAAATTTCATTGAATGTCATATTATTTAGAAACAAAGTTTCAAATATGCCTTCCTGAAAATGTTCTTACTTCTCATTTTTAGCATATGAACTTAGTAGATCTTTTCTTTCTCCTCATGCCAACTCACTTCTAAAAACTTGGACTTTACAGATAGCCTAGTTTATAATTCTTTCTTATCTATTATATGATCTTTAGGTTTTTAAAATTTTATCCAAATCTACATACCTAGTTTGATAGGCAGTGAAGTGAATGAGGAATTTTATATCAAATAAACTGTGTATCGTGATGCCCGCTATTATTTCACTCATATTTATCCCAGACTACCTTTTTAATCATCCCATCTCCCACTGTTTTTCTGTGTAACAGAATCTCACATTCCCCCACCCCCCACACACACTGGGTATAATCAGAGTTACTTAGGACATGGATCTTTAAAGGGTATCTTTCCATTTACTTACTTCCTGCCACCAATGCTTCACCAATGCCTCATTGATCCCTCATAATTTTTACATTGTCTCTACCTAAGTGTACCCCATTTGCATTTATGTTGTCAGTGATGTTTGCTATCAAGGTGGCCCTTGAATAGTTTGGGTTCATGATCATTTTTGGTAGTGCTACCTGTTATTGTTAAGCATTTTGCTTACAAATTATATAGATACAATGCTAATTATGTTATGTAATTGTCATAATAGACTCAATAAGGGGAAAGAATTAATTTGGGAAGGCCATCTATTTAACTATATAAAAAATAAATCCAAGGGCTGGAGATTTAGCTCAGTGGTTCCGGGGCCTGCCTTGCAAGTGCAAGGTCCTGAGTTCGATCCCGGTAACCACATAAAATGCTGGGCATGCTAACTCATGCCCAACAGCAATCAATACCACATACCACAGTGCCAGGCGTGCTGGCTCACGCCTGTTATCCCAGCACTCGGGAGGCAGAGATAGGAGGATTGCTGAGATGGAGGTTTGTCTGGGCTATATAGTGAGCTCAGTGCCAGCCAGGACTACAAAGCAAGACCCTGTCTCAAAAAAAAAAAAAATTTAATCCAAGAATCAGATTCCTTGAGGTTGAGACTGATTAAGCTGTTGTAAGATCTGAGAACATCAAAATTATCTTCAATTCATGCTACCTTTCATGGATATGTCTGTATGTACCATTTCCATGATTAGGCTTTTAATAAATGTTTTTTAAAATTTTCTACTTAAAAAATACTACCTGCCTATAATAGAATATGAACACTATTTCTGTTTTAATATAATACTACATACACAGCTATTTTAAGAGATTGCCATTGTTAAATAATTCCATAAACTGCTTTGAAGAACATGAAGAAATAACTGACCATTAAGAATTTGTTTGTTGGGCCGGAGGGTTAGCTCAGTGGCTCCGGTGCCTGCCTTGCAAGCGCAAGGTCCTGAGTTCGATCCCCGGTAACCACATACAGTGCTGGACGTGGTGACTCACACCCACCAGCAATCAATACCACACACCACAGTGCCGGGTGTGGTGGCTCACGCCTGTCATCCCAGCACTCGGGAGGCAGAGACAGGAGGATTGCTGAGTTTGAGGCTTGCCTGGGCTACATAGTGAGCTCAGGGCCAGCCTGAACTACAAAGCAAGACCCTGTCTCAAAAAAAAAAAAAAAAAAAA
>PVIC010048844.1:0-13359 GCA_004025085.1 Thryonomys swinderianus
AAAAAAAAAAAAAAAAAAAAAAAAATACTGGACTCAAAATCTTTCCCTTCAATTGAACTTTTTCATACCCGTTTCTATGGAATGGAAAGTTTCACCTCTGTACCTCGCACAATTTATTTGAGCCTCTCTTTTTAGTTCTTACTATTTTGCTGGGGTTTTTTATACTTACATGGGTCACATCCCCCTTCCACATGGCCAACTACTAGAAAGCCAAGTGCATTTATATCTATTTTTCTGAATGTCTCCATGATTGTTGCTGCTTCTCACAACCCAGAAGGTGCTTGGGAAATATTGCTGAATTGTGTTGAAGATGCTACCCAGAAAAGCTCTGTATCAACAGAAAGTCTAATTTGTGAAATTTTACACTTCATTTTTGTATTTTCTGCAGGGTGAAGAAGGAAGACTACAATACTGTTGAGTTTGCATTATCAGGCAGAGATAATTACAGATATAAATATTAGAGAAATTACATATTCATTAACAAAGAACAAGTGAGTGTTAAATGTATTGTAAGTTAATTTACTAAATATTATATAGCCATAAAGCTATGAAAAACATAGTTCTCACTTATAAATTACACAGATAAAGATCATCTTGAGCAAAAAGGAACATATCTATTTGGGTTTATAAAATGCTTTATGTTTCATATATGCTTAATCCCTAGGCATTTCTGATCCAACTGAAAATTATACATTGTCATAGTGAGGTCAGAATTTTATAGCCTGAATTGTACCCATAACTTATTATGCTAAGTAGGTTACGATGAAAACCGTGTTCTATAGCATTACATTATCATAATATTCTATGAGTTAAGTCCTGGCACACTCCATCCACATTTTATATTTGAGGAAACTAAGACCTCAAGAACATGACCAGTTTGCCTAATACCACACAGTAAAAAATGGGCCTGGTCTGGATTCGAACCCAGGTAGCCCCACCCCATGGCAGGAGTCTTTGGCTGGAGAATGCACTTGCACTGCAGATGCCCATCAGCACCTCCCGTTTGTGCCCAAAGTGCTTCTCTTCTCCCTCCACACTTGGCTGGCAAAGGAGCCAGTATCCACTCTCTTCTGGGAATCTGCATGGGTAACTAAGATGTGTTTTAAATGAAGCTAGTGTTAGTTGGCATTTTCAGCTTTTCAGTCAAAGTACAAACACGGAAATTATGGAAAATGGATGTTCAAAGGACAAGAAGCTAATACTTATTAGTGACAATGGAATTTGCGTACTGCTCAAGTAATGAAATGGTCCAAAGATGCTCAAATGTGTGAGCTGACCTTTGGGTGTTGCTGTCTAAGGCCCACTTCTAGATTTTCCTCTCTAGATTGTAGGGTCTTCAGTCTCATGTGAGAGGTATTCAACTGAGCTTTATGGCCTTCCATTTTGGACAGACTGAATGCAGTACAAAGTAAGTGAATTATGTCCTCCCTTGTAGCAGATTTCTACCGTTAACCCCAACATCCCGGTATCCAAACAGCAGACAGAGTTTTACAGAACTCATCTCATAATGAAGCCTGCGGTACCTTCCAAGACACTGTACACACCACCTGGAAGTGGAAACAGCATGGCGTTGGAGTGTCCATGCGAAGGTACTTTCTCTCCATCCTTTACACAATGTTTGTTTTCTACTTAGGTTTTGTTCTTGTTTCTCTTTTTATTTGATGTTAACTAGAAAACCTAGTCTGTTGCTGTATATCACCATTCTTGTCTATCTCTTACGTTGAGGAAAGATAAAATGCTTAGAAAGTTTGAGATTCGATGGTATTTAAGAAATGTTTTTTCTCCACTGTCCAATGCTTTCCTTACATATTTTATTTTTTGAGTAGGAAATTTTAATCCCTCACTTATTACGTGACACAGATATGTAACTATCCTCACTGAAATTCTTGTATTTTATCCCAATCTCCCACCCCATTTCCCTCACTTGGTAAATCTCTAACTCTGTCATAAACTTTGAGGATCAATACAATACAGTTTCCATATAACAGAATAAGTTCAGCTTCCTTCCTGTGTGATCCTTAGAATAAGTCAATCTTAACTGAGGCCCAAGTCTTGAAGAAAACCCAAGTTTTCTGATTTTCATGCTGAGGTGTTTCCTAAAATTTCCAAATATGCAAAGATACTTTAAAGTTATCAGTGGGAAAAAGCATTTTACAAACTAGTCATATCAAAATTCATTCATGCTATAAGGAAGGTGAAAATATATGAGAAAAATTATTCTCCCCCAAAAACCAAAGAAGCCTACGTGTATAAAACATGGTGTCATGTTGTTACTCTTTAGAATTATACCTGAATAAAAATTATACTCACATGTGGGGAACAGGCAAAGACTAACCAAGACAGCCAATCAAAAGACACTAAAATCAACAATATATATTATGGTTAAACCATGCATGCCAGACTCCCTTATAAAATATAATTCATTTTGAAGCCCAGACAACTTCCCATCATCATTTCTGTCTGCTGCAGCTGCATGCCTGACACCCAGACAACCCAAAACGCAATGTCCACCTCACAAAATTTTCTGCCATGCTCTGTCACACTGACCACTGTCCCTGAGTACCCAGGAGAACTATTAGTCCTTCTGCCTTTAGATTTTTGTTTCAAAAGACAGGTTAGTAGAAAAAGCTTCCAGTTGTAGATTCTAGAACCTAGATTTTTTTTTTTTTTGAGACAGGGTCTCTCGCTTTGTAGTTCAGGCTGGCTCTGAGCTCACTATGTAGCCCAGGCAAGCCTCGAACTCAGCAATCTTCCTGTCTCTGCCTCCCGAGTGCTGGGATTACAGGCGTGAGCCACCACACCAGGCAGAACCTAGATTCTTAAATGCAACAAGATAAAGTATGAACTGAAATAGACACTTTTGGGCTTTGTTCTTTCTATGGCACTGGAAAAAACCTGAACAGTAGATAATGCATAGTGTAAAATAGTCACCATAATTCTAAGACTCTGATTCTTCACAAATGTAGCCTGGTTGTGGTCTAATTATTAATAGTTATTAATTATCAGAAACTCAGGGTAGTAACATAATATAAGGTACTCTTCATTCATTCAGATGCTTATTGAGTGTATCCCATGCTCCCCGACTATCATCTCTAGATATTCATATTCCTAGGACACATTTAGTACAACATGTTTATAACAGTAGGGCTGATGTAGTTGGCATGTTGGTTTTAAAGGATGAAAGTACTGCCCACCTGGAAGCCAGATTCCACCTTCACGGAGAATGACATGGTGCCGTGTGATGGCGCCGAACTGGCGGCAGGTTATTTTGAAAGCTCAGAATTCCTGAATCTATAGCTACCTAAACTCTCCCCAGATATTTGGACCTATAAAGTTATTTCTCCTTCTGCTTCCTGGAGCCAGCTACACTGATTTTCTACATACATTCCTATTTTGTGCATTAATATTTTTCAAACTTCATTTCCCTAATTCTCTACAAAAATAGTGTAATCTCCAATTCATCTCTTTATTGAACAGGATTTTCAGGTTTCAATAGCTGACTCCAATATTTAATTGCTTCAATAACTCCTTCAACTCAAGGCCTTTGTAATTCTCTCCCCTCAGAACTCTTGGTGTTTATATGCCTAGTGTACCAAAGAAGTGATGAAGGGTCACCCTTTCATGAAGAACAAGTGCCAGGGCTTGTCACAGTAATGGACTCTGACCGCCAATATGGGCTTTGCCAATGACCCGCTGAGTGACCTTGGGCAGGTTGCCCAATGTCTCTGAGCTGTGCTTTAGTGATTCTGATTGACCTTATAGAGTTACTGGGAGGAATTGCTAATGAGCCTGATTGTGAGACACTGGGTCCATGTGCAGCATTTTATAAATATTTACTAATACACAGTGAGCTCATTGCATCTTAAAGCCAGAAAATTTACATAATCCAGCAGACTCTGAAACTCCTCACAAAGTTATGCCTGAGATGATTCTTTCCACTTAAATGTCCTGGCATTCTAGGATAGTTTAGCTTTCTTATCCTAAGTGAGGGAAGTGAATCAGATTTGGAAGCTTTAGAGTCACTCACAAAGAAAGCAAAGACTGTAGTGCATGAAAATGGTACTTGGGAGAAAAGAGTAGTACCAGACATCTTCAGACAAAGTGTGGGTGTACAATGGGACTGATCACTCCACAGACTGGACAGAGAGGACAGAGCACAGCAGACGAGGCTCTGGGTATTGGGGACAAAATACTCAATAGAATCTGCAAGAATCCTACTCCCAAGTGGCCTACACTTTAATAAGAAATAGTAGGTGTTGCTAATTTAACTACTGATATTTTCTTGCTTACCTAATTATTAGACAAAAACGAAGCAGACAGCTGCATTTAAAAAGAGAAAGTCTTTAAGAAGAGATACCTAGCTGAAGAGGTATCTGAGCAGGGGAGCAAGTCAGGGGCACACGGCCGGGTGCTGCACGCAGAGGAAGCACCTGGGCGGAGGCCTGCAGGTGCTTCCGTGGGAACAGGGTCACTCAGAGCTCCAGAAGTGCTGGATGGAGCTAGAGGCATGGAGCACCAGAGAAAAAGCTGGGGTTGAACTGTCTGCGAGAGAGGAAGGCACAGATGGCAAGACAACATATCAGGAACTGACAACAGGTGTAAACGATCACTCGGGCCACTGTGGGGAGAAAGAGCTGGAAAGCAGGGAGACCAGGAGTGAGGACAACGGCACCTGCGCACTTCCTGGGCTGGCCAATCTGGCTCTGCAGTTAAAGGCTCCCCTCAAGTTATCCTTTGCACATAAATGCGGTCACTTATAATTATTCCTATTTATAAATCACAATAATTTCTATAAAGTTAACTTCTAGGTGTGGAAATTATCTTTGGTGTAAGCTCTTCCTTGGCCCAATCCTGATTTAGTATCGCCTCTCCTTTTCACTTAGTATAAGGCGGTCCCTGATGTGCTCTGGTTAAAGAAATACTATAAGGAAGGTGGTTTTGTTGGGACCAAAGAAACTTCATTTTATAAGTCACCCCATCTGATGTTTTAGTTGTAAACAAACATTGTACTTTATAAAAAGGTCCTGTGTAGATGTGATATATATATATATTCTGTAAAAATAACGTGAAAACTTGCTAATTGTGCTAATTGTGTGAGGTTTCCTAAAAACCCCCAGTCAAGTCAGTAAGGTTGCTGAACTGGTTGCACTGGTTGCCAAGTACAGTGATTTCCTGAAGAGCTTAAGGGGACATAGCTCACATAATTAACCGGTGAGCTAATCAATAGGGCTGTTCCTACCAAGGATTTCCTTTGTTAGCCCTCCCACAGGATGACTATTTCCTATTCCCCCGCTCTACCAATGACCACCTGATAAGTATGATAGATCAGACTGTTAGCCAATTACTAGAAGGTTTAGGTCCCCCTCTCATGTGTAACCTGAAATGCCCTTAAAAGGGGCTGGTAGCCATTCTTCAGGGTCTCCAACCCAATATTGGTAGACCCACTGCATGCTGTGCTAATAAAAGTGCCCTTGTTCATTACATGCGTGTGTTTGTCTTCCTCGGGATAGCATGATCCAGACATCACAGTTTCTGCTACTCTGATGCTGACGTGAAGCTTTTAGAGTCAACTTGGATAATTCATCAGTGTCTTAGTTGTGCTCTATAATTATTATCTGCTTCAACTTGAACTATAGTTCGACAGTTCGGGGCTTTTTTTTTTTAACCAACTGAAGCTCATACATCATCATACCTTCCTTGGACCCCAGACTGTAAAATTTTCTATTTGTGGCCACCATTGTGATGTGAGCTGAGAACCAGCACAGTACCCTGGGTGTCTTCGCCTTAGGTCAAGCACAGGACACGGAGATGGATCCTTACTGGAAGTGGTGCGAACCCCCGCGTTTTTGAAACTGAAGCCTGTCTGGGTGTTCCAGGAAACATTTGCCCCCATGGACTGTCAAAGCCACAGGGTGCGGTGCGGAAGAGCCAGGAAGGATTCTCAAAGGCTCAGTCTCAGATTGCATAAGCCTAATTTTCTCAAAATGCATTATCGTCTCCCAAACCCTGTTTAGAGTTTGCCTTGGGGAAAAAAGTCCCCTAGTCTCATTAATTTTGTTCCTCTTTAGCTGTTTGTGGGGTATTAGTTATGTCGCTGGCTCTGCTCTGAGCCTCTTACTCGAGTCACTGCAGCCTGTATCTACTGCACCTACCAGCACTATAGGTACCACCTTAATCAGTGTTTCTGCCTGAAGATGAGAGAAAGGTCTGGGTATCCCTTTTTCCCAGGCCTAGCACAGGATCTGAGGTAGCCCGTCCTCTTATGAATTAAACTTCTCATTTTATCAATGATAAGTAAGAACCAAGACATATTAGGTACAGATACAAAATCCCAATGGTAAAGGTGAGTGTAAAGTATGCCTAAATGTACCAATAAACTCGATAATTTTTTTTTAAAGGAGGCAATCCTCTGAGAATGGAGGACAGTCCCAAATGCTAGTGAATCCCACTCCAGAGTCCTTCTGCACGGCCTCTGCCTTATGCTTGCTCTCTCACCAACTACCTGAGAACAAACAGAATATGGTCTGCTTCCCTGGCTCCCACTTCTCACTTTTCAATCTGGTCTCATGTGATTTGGGAATTTTGTTTTTAATCAAATTTTTAAACCTTTATAAGTAGAACACCACAGAGGGTTTTTTGTTGTTGTTGTTGTTTTGTTTTGTTTTGTTTTTTGGTGGTACCGGGTACAAACTCAGACCCTTGTGCATCCAAGGTGGGCATGGTACCACTTGAGCTAAATCCCAAGCCCTCAACAGGGAATTTTTAAAGGAAACCTTTAAAAACCTTTACCATCAAAATATTTCTGCACTGAAAAATTCCATTCCCCCCGAGAGTTTTTCAGCAGAGGTACCCATCACTGCCAGAGAGCTCTTTGTGAAGTTGGAGGATATTTACAAATTGTTGTAATAATTGTTATACAGGCCTAGCGCCTGGGGATGGAATCTGTCCTGAATGCTTGCAGGGGCTCTAAATTCGGGGGCTGAACATTAATCACCAGTATGGTGCCACCGAGGGAGTGCCTTCTCAAGGTGATCAGTGCAGGAAGGTGGAGGGAGCCTCACGACTGAGCGCTCACAGAGTGGCCTTCAAATTCACCCTTTCTCTATGTGAGCCCTCAGTGAGAAGTTGCTGTCTGTGAACCAGGCACTGAAGATGCCAGTGCCCCTTGGATTTTGCAGCCTCAGAAACTGAAAAATACATTTCTGTCCTTATGGGTCACTTGCTTTATAGCACTATCTATATCAGTTTAAATAGACTAAGACTAGAAACAAGAGAGAATCCCATAGGAGATTCAATCTCCCTAGGCTCCACTGTGCTGGAAAAAAGATCTCAGGAACCAAGTACTTTTTACAGAGACACATGACATGCACTAACCTTCATAGAACAGATCTCCCACCTGACCCAAAAGAAGACTGCAGCTTTATAAATTGTGCTAAGTTTATCAAGAGTGAATGCTGGTTAGCACGCTGTCCCTGAAAACCGGATCCGTGGTCCTACTCCGTTCCAGAAGCCACGCTGCCAGCTCTCTCCCTGTCTGGCTTCAGCATCCCTCTCCTGTGTGACAGCTTCATCATTTTTGAAGTGCAAGGTCTCAAGTCTTACACATGGAAACACATTCTGGCACTCTCGGCTCTTAGGCTATACTCCTTTTACATTGATGCTATAGTTATAAATGCCTATTTATTTTTTGATTGATTAAATGCATAATGTGTAAATACATGGTAGGCAAAATACTTTCTCCTTCCCTAGAGATGTATCTCCTGATGATACATTAAGTTACATGACTAAAGCAATTATGTAGATGTAACTCTCAGTGGTCCTTAAAATTAGGATATGATCCTGGGTTATCTGGATAAATCCAATGGAATTACATGTTCTCATCAAAGCAAAAGAAGGAAGGTGAGGCACTGCCAGATTGAAGATGTGGAAAGCCAGGTAAGAAGAGATGAGGGCGTGTGTGGGAATGAGAACAGGCCCACAAGATATGGTGACCTCAGCCCTACAGCCCCAGAAACTGGACTCACCAACAATCTGGAGGAACGTCGGAGATAGAGCTTCTGCAGATACCCAGAGGGAGGCTACACAATTGATATCTTACTTCAGTCTTCTGAACCTCCAGTCCGCAAACGGGGCTGCCCTGGACTTCTGATCTGCAAAACTGTATGTGTATGAGGATGGGTGCTCTTCATAGGTGCTAATCGTGTGCTTCTGTGTTAGGTGCAATAGCAAACAGAGTTTCCTGATCGATGTTAGCTTCAGGAAGACTGAGAATGATAGAATCCGTTAGCTGCTCAGTGCAGTGCATAGGATGCAAAGTGTGTACGTCTCACATGTCACTCTGGTTGGATGGTGATCAGACTCCAGTGACAGTGCCAAATACAGTCTCTGTACATGGGGTTTCATGTCACCTGACATACAGCTCTGCTCTGTTCTTCCTGATGGTCAAACTTGTGAGAAGAGTTAGAAGATCTAAGAATATTATATTGTAAAATACAAACTAACACTGGAGACAAAAATCTGAAAATAGTCTTGTCTTAGGAAAAGAAAAAAAACTACAAACACACCTTGGAAGACAATTCTCAGTTGAGACATTTCCAAATATGCCAGTAAAGGGCACTAAAGGCCAACTCTCCAAAGGAGTATTTACCTGACGTTTGTGGAGGAGTGAAATATTCAGATCCTTGAACTTTTTCCCTAGATATTTCAATCCCAGGTGCTGAAAATGCTCAGAAATCTCCAATTTAGTAAGCTTGCTAGCAAGGGCTTTCAATTTTGAGAAAAGTTTTAGGTAAGAGAATTATGTGACGGATGTTTGAAACTATACATAATGTGGATAGGCTAAAGACACATCAGCAGCAAAACCAAAGAAAGAATAAAGAAAATGGAAACAAAGAAAAGGATAAAAATGCCAGGATATCTCTTTATATGAAGAGGCAAAATCAGATGCTAACCCCCAAAAGCAAAAATCCAGTTCCAAAATCAGAATAAATCTCGAAAGAAATTTAAAACGGGGCCAACTGCTTTCCCACAAAAGGACTCTATAGGCCCTGAAAAGACTTTGGTGCAGGTATAGCCAGACCTCCATTAAGGTCCTGGCTGTTCACTCACAAAGGGACCTCAAGAATTTTTCCACTTTTAAGACTAAGGTGTCTTTCTTTTCAAAATGGGAATTGCCTCTAAGTTCTGGGTAGTTCTGAAGATTAATAGGTCTATCACAACTTGGCACACTGTAGCTATTTAATAAACATCTTCTGCCTGCTCTCCATTAGAAACAAAAGCCCTACGGTGATAAATACATTCCAAGCTGACTAATCCCAACCCTGGTCTTTAACCTCTTCACACAGAACAGCTTGCATCCCATTATTTTTTAAAGGCCAGAAAAGGAAATTCATTAAGATCTCTTAGTCATTTGTTCCTGTGACATCATTTATATCAGGAATGCCTTCTTCGCATCCCACCTAATAAAATTCAAACCTGTTATCTGTCCACAGCATGTACTTATAGAAAAGAAATTAAAATGGCACAGATAATGTGGTTACAGGCCAATGGGTTTAAACAGCCAAAGTCAAGAAGATTAAAATTTGCTACCACCCTGTTTATCCATCATTACTGGGCTGAGTTTCTTAATCCAGTGTCCTGGTTACCCTCAGTGTGCTAAAAGAATTACAATAATGGTCCTTTTTGGATATTCATGTATTCAATCTATGTGTACTGAAACAGACTACTGCATACCACAGGCTATGAAAAATACGATAGACACAGAAATGAACACTAATGACTCGATGGCCTTTGGAAACCTCTGTGGGTCAGTTCATCTGAAGTGAGATGTAAGTCACCACCTCTTCTCATGCTCAGGGAAGGCAGAAAACACCTAAGTTCTCTGACTCTGGATTTGCCATATGCTGCTGGGTTGCAAGTGTATCATTCTCATACTCAACAAGATGCCTCAGAGCTGCAGGAGATTCCCCAGCTCTGCCAGCAGGAACCCACCATAATACAGGGATGATAGCCGCACCAGGACGTGGTACTGCATTTTGTAAAGGGTCAAGTACCAAACAGGCTTGGCTTGGGGGACCAGAGAGTCTTTCTTGTACTTGTGGAACTCTGCTGCTAACCCATGATGTAGCCACAGACAATATGGAAATGGACGGGCACAGCTGAGTTCTAGCAAAGCTTTATATGCAAGAACAGGGCAGGCAGCACTCTGCCATTGTCTGCTGACTGGTCTAGACTGAACAGAACTCCTTCTGGCTGACACTTAGCTTTTCTCCCTGAGATTTCACACACACACACACACACACACACCTAGGACAGGAGTGCAAAATAATGAAAACAGTAGTGGTTATGAAAGTATCTCCAGGAAATTTTAATAAGAGTAGAGTAAAAAACAAATTACAGGTGCAAATTCTCCATGATGAGTATCATCACCGTGTATAACTAAAATGTACCAATAAATGTTTTGCTTCAAAAAAATTATACTGGATGGAGAAATATGCCAGGCTGGATGTGAAGCTTGGAACTAAATAATACTTTGATGATTATTGAGGTTGAAACCTGAATGATTCGATTAAAAGATAAATCTTAGCAGAACCTTCATAGAGTCAAATTTCTTTCTGATTATACTGAAAGACTGGCCCACGTACACACTAAAATGTGTCACTTCCCACAGAAAAGCTGCAGGATGTGCAGAGATAACTGCTGAGAGATCAGAAGGGCTCAACAGGAAGTGTCCCAGGCGTCCTTGGAAGAGATTCACCTAGCCTGCCCTCCTTGGCATCTGGAGAAAGCCATTGACATTTCAAAGTAAGGAGATGCCTTTCAATTTGATGTGATTTGGGAAGAGCCACTTGCAGCCAGCCTGAGAGAATCTGATCTGCATAAGCAGTTATAAGCCCCGAAAGTGCCACTGGATGAGAGATGAAGTTCGTAAATGTAGCATATGTTATCAGCAGTACTAATAACACTTTCACATTTTACTTTACTTTTCAAAAGAGATTCAAGTCTCTTTCATCTCTCAGATTCTATGCTATGCTCAGAGACTGAACAGGCGATACAGGAGCTAATGTGCAAAGTCATAGCAAATAATAATTAGCAAATCTATCAATCAAAAGTCTTTATATCGCTACCAGCTCTACTCATTTCTTTGACTTATACTGAAAAAAAAAAAAAATGTTCCTGACCTTGCACAGCACAGGCGATTTCCCTTCCACACAATCAAAGCAGAAGAGCCTGGCTCGTTCAGGGTGTTTGTGTGTCAGCCTCTGCCGTCAGGGCGCAAGCATCTCTCTCAAGCTTCTCAGCAGCTGCAGTTCTAAGCTAGTGCATTGTCATCCGGCCTGTTGTGAGGACATCAGTCGCTACTCAGGCCAAGGACAGCTCCACAGCCTCATTTCTCCTAACTGATTCTGTGAGCTATGTGGCCCCAGGGAGGTCGTCTAAACTCACTCCTTCCTTCTTTGCCCCTTCTTTCTCTCATGCTAAACATGCGTACGGTTCTAACATGGAGTTCTTGGGTTCATCTTCTTTAGACAAAGTTTTGAAGAGGTACAGCATATTATGGAAACAACTTTCTGACAGACAGACTTCTGATGTAAGATACGAATATCCACATCACCCTAACCTTCCTCTGGGACTACCAAAGACCTCTCTAATGTATCTCATACTCCAGAAAAATGTTCCTCCACGGCACCTTAACATACACATATTTTTGCTTGTTTGTTGTCATTGTATATGGACACCACTCAGGGAGACTAATTCTCTTTATTAATATGTGTAATTGATCCACATTTAGGAGAATTTAATCATGTCTTGGTGATAAAATTAGCTTGAAGCTTCACTTAGGGCTTCAAGTAAATTTCGTTGAAAAGGTCAATGTCTAATATTTGTCAGTTAAAGCTCGTGTCACACAAATTAAATTTTCCTCTACTGATCTAAAGCAAAAACACTTCTAACACTGAATATCACCAGTGGTTGTCAATTAGGAAAACCACTGAAAACAAAATGACAATTGAGAGTGTTTTTTAATTTTTTCTAAAGACTGAAATACTTATTTGTTCAAGAGTGAAGATTTGTTTTCTCACTAAAAGCTATCTCAAGAAGGTAATGGAAATCAAAGCAATATCTCACTGGATATAAAAAAATACATTTCAGTACTATAAGTATTTGAACTATAATTGAGGAGAAGTGGGGGGGGGGGATAAATCTCTCCCAAAGCTGACCGTTCTCACTGGAAATGGAAAATCACCTGAGCAATAAGACTGAACACGCAGCCAATGCAGACGGACAGAGTGAGATGAACATGTGGCTCCAGGCTGTGCTGAGGGGCACTGGGTTCTAAAAGGAATAAAATCTGAGCTGTTTCGGATCTCTAGGGTAAGCGATGCAAAACAAGATGGATACAGTCAGTATTAACTTAGAGACAGGCAGTGCTACGATGATCATTATTTTCCCCTTTCTATATATATATATATATATATTTATATATAGAGATATATATAGAGAGAGATATATATAGCTATATATATATTTATATATATAGCTATATATATGGCATATTCTACATAAATAGCTATTTTGGTAAAAAGATAATGAAATTTGGGGAGAAAAGAAAACAGGTAGAAAGGGAAAGAGAAGGATAGAGGAGAGGGGAGGAAGAAAAGAAAGAAAGAGAGAGAGAGCAGGACCTTTGAAAAGAGGGGACTATTATTTTCCAATTTCCCCTAGTCACCCTCAGATGAAATAAGGTGAGATGTTCAAGTTTCTTTCCTCTTTGCTGCCCAACTATTAAATACTTCATAATCAACTGAAAGAGTGTTTGTGGCCATACCTATGGCACTTTCTGTTCAACAGCACAGGACAGGAATGCGACATGCATTGTACTAGCAGATCTGAGCCACTCGCAGAGCCGCACGGGGCAGAGTGAAGCCAGACATGGTCTCAAAGGGAGCACAGTGGAGGACGCATCCTGCACGTGGAGCAGTTCAAATAGAGTGCGAGAGGGCACTGCCGCGATGCATTTGGGCTTTGTGTTGCTGTTGCTCTTGCTTTTGCTCAAAGTCATTAGAATCAAATGTCAAGTGCACATTTACACAGGTGTGTGCATGTGCACACACACAGACACACGCACGTGCACACCTTGGGTTGGACTGAGTAGCCATGCTAACTGTGCTGTCCAAAGGTTGTTGAAGAGGCTCTGATTGAAGCACAGTGATTACTATTGATCTGCACTGCTCACTGCACAGGCTGCTGTGAAGACAGATGGATGCTATTAAAGATCTGCAGGGCCAGAGATTTAGCTCAGTGGTTCTGGCACCGGCCTAGCAAGTGCAAGGTCCCCAGTTCAATCACCGGTGATCAAAT
>PVIC010048845.1:0-13380 GCA_004025085.1 Thryonomys swinderianus
TTGTGGACAGTGCAGATTCTCAACATTCAGCAGACAGGTGCAGGTAGGAAGGCAGCTGCCGAGGGGCCAAGGCCCTGGCCTGGCGAGACCGGGATAAGGGAGCGGGAGTTTCAGCAACAGAAGAGGTTTTGCTTTGACGCCAAACCAGAAATTTCCATTTGGCTTTTCTCTGTGTGGTCACGAAAAACCAAAACTTGGGGACCCTCATCTGCAGAGTGGATCGTCTGTGCTGGAGTCATAAAAAGCTTCCACCTGGATCGCAGATGAAGCTTTCCAGAGGACTCTCTCGATGCATGAAAAACAATTACTTTTAATTGTCTTTAGAAATGGGTTTTCTGGTGTATCACATTAGAACAAGCTTGTTTATCAAAATCCACTGATCCAAATAATTCACATTCCAGCTAAAATTACTTTCTGAAATGATAATGAGGCTTCGGTAGGAGGAGGCTCCTTGCCCCGGACCCAGGGGACCCCGTCAGCTCAGAAGCGCACCTGGCTTCAGGGCGTCCCTTGGGTGGGGTGCGCGGGAAGGAAGATTATCACCCGCGGCTCCTGCTCTTCCTGCTCCATGGCTTGAATGATTAGTGAAAAGAAATCTAAGCATCACTCTTGGAGCTGATTGTGATATTTTTTCCTTCTTCCCTTCCGTCTTTAGAACTTCTCTGAGATGATTCTTTCAAGATAATACACATCCTTGATATTTAGCATACAAGATGGTGCCCAGCGAACTAATGGGATCCACCGGGACCGTGGACCTGGGTAGACGCGAGATCGGAGTTTCAGCGACATCTCATGTTTGAGATTAAGGTAACTAATAGGCAGATCCCTTCAGAAACTACTGGCCAACTCTCTTCCTTCTACAGGCGACAAAATCCTGTATCTGGCTTAAAGAAGAAAGGCCCGTTTTCAGCCGATCTGCGGACCCTCCGTGGACTGGGTGGCTGCGGGTACAGCTACCGCCACGTCTCGCGAGATGCCGTCCCTCCCGCTCCGGGCCCTGCTTCCCCCTCTGCTGGGTCACCTCCGTTGCCGGACAGGCAGCCTCTGCGAGTGGTGCTGTGAGCTGCCTGCAGGCCTGGACTGGGCTCGCTCCAGAATTGCATGGAGTTGGGCAGAAAAAGGTTTGCCTCCTGCTCTCCGGCAGGCCCCACACTCTGGGATTCGCTGAACAGGGAGTAGACCGGGAGGGAGTGACGCTGTCTTCTTCCGCTTGTGGGTGGACAGTGTCTGGCCACAACCGGATACTGGGGTGGGTTTCCGAGCCGATGAATGACTCGATTGGATCTCTGCTGAGAACCGTGCACGGACTACGGGTGGGGAAGCAGCGGGTGCAGGAACTAGAGCGAGTGGCTGAGAGCGAACCTGGAAATTGGGCTCTGGTCAGAGGCCCCGCCTGGCAATCCAGGAGCACGTCTTTACGCCGTAGCCAACCAGGTAATCAGCAGGTACCAGAGGTGAAGGTCGCAGGGACCAGAATTCTAGCAACTGCTAAGATGTACTGGACATCTGTACATGACGAGAAACTTTTGCACTTTATTAGACGCTGGGGCAACACTTATGTTAGGTTTTTTTTGTTTTTGTTTTTGTTTTTTGTCTTTTTTTGAGACAGGGTCTCGTTTTGTAGTTCAGGCAGGCTCTGAGCTCACTCTATAGCCCAGGCAAGCCTCGAACTCAGCAATCCTCCTGCCTCTGCCTCCCAAGTGCTGGGATGATGAGCCACCATGCCCAGCACTGTGGTATGTGGTACTGATTGCTGGTGGGCGTGAGTCTCCACGCCCAGCATTCTATGTGGTTACTGGGGATCGAACTCAGGACCTTGCACTTGCGAGGCAGGTGCCGGAACCACTGAGCTAAACCTCCGGCCCATATGTTAGAGTTTTGCCACGCAAAGGTTTCCCCGTGTTCTCCAGACCACCCGCTGCTCACTGGATCCTTCACAACAGCACGGCCCGGGCTCCGGAGTCAGGAAGTGACTTGAGCTCAGCTGGCCATGTGGGCTCCGTTGTCTGGAGCGGGGGCAGCCTGTTCCCGAGCGCCCCGACCCGGCCAGGCAGGGCCGGCGGCTCACAGAGCTGCTCCGGAGCCAGGCTCCTGCCCTCCGTGGCGCTGCCCCGCCCTCTGGACTCGCCTGTGATGGTGGAGGAGGCAGGTCCGTCTCAGCCCCGGCTCAGGGCGTCTCTGATCGGTGCGTGCTGCACTGGAGAGACGGTGCCGCGCGTCCCCGTGGCGCGGGGGCCGCAGGGGATGCCGGGTGCTTCCGAGGGAAGTGTGGACTCCGGCGAACACGGAGAGTACCTGCCACAGCGCTGTGCACCATGATGCAAAGCACACTTCAAGCCTTCAAAATTAGAAGGGAAACACGATTTAAAACCCTCATAGAAATAATGGGCTGTGGGCAATGCATCAGAGGACTTCAAAATCTGATTTGTAAAACTTTGAATTAGGAGATATCTGGCCAACTATTCTTATCCGCAAAAGCTTTTTGGCTGTCTGTAAAGTGTAATTAGATTAAAGTGATTGGCTCAAATACAATTCCTCGAGGGCCTTAAAGCGTTGCGTAAAAAATGTAGCTTTCATTGAGGAAAAAAGTACGACAGTCTCGGGAGAACTGAGCAAGCTGCCAGGGCGTCGTCCCCGCTGTCCTGCTTCAGCTCCAGGAAGAAGATGTGGAGATGTGGAAGAGACACGGTGTCTTCGGGGAGGAGGAGGCTTCGCCGTCCTCTGAAGCCTGGCCCGGGGCCTGGGATCTGGCCAAGGAGACATAAGTGAGTCGTTTTACAGGATTCTTAAAATCGGCGACACCGCCTGAAGGTGTAGTTCGGGTAATAACTAGAGGAGCAGCTAACGTGCAGGAGGCAGAGAAAGAGGGCCGGGAGGACCCTTCAGCTGGTGACTGCAGTGGGGCCCCCGTTTCCCGTACCCCGCGCCGTGCGCTGTAGGACGGCGTAATGATGCGTGCTTTAAGCCTTTAGTTGAGACATTTACGTTATTTCCAAATCTGTGTTTTGTGGCTTCCTCCGCCAGCTGAAAGGTTTGAAATTCACTTTTCCATTTCGGGAAGCCGTTGGCTATGTGCTCTGCATAAACTGACGGGCTGATGACTGCTTTCGTGCATTCTTTGTCCACTACCAGTACACTCGAACTTTTAAAGCGTATCTTGTGCGTCTGGCCTCCGCCCACTGAAGGTTGCCCATCCTGCCCGCCCTGCGGTGCGGCCCCACCTTCCGCTGCAGGAAAGGCGGTAGACTGCTGGGTCCGTCTCCTTCCGGCTGTACTGTGCTCCTGCCCACGGGGCTGTGTGCTGGGTCCGATCACCGCAGCCAGGGGAGGGGCCACCCTCCCGCCACAGTGTACGGGGCAGAGGGGATTCGACTCTGAAATAGCGAACTGTGTAGTCAGTGTCGCAGGAGACGTGCTGGCTCCCTGTGCCGCTCCTCTTCTGCAAATCCACCACCAGCCGATGCATGGCCTGGTGGGGGGGAGGGGAAGGCACAGCAAGGAAAGCGCCTTTGTCCTTGTGCGTGGGTCAGAGACATGCTGCGTGGCACAGGGTGGCGAGTGCCCGGCGCGGGAGTCCTGGTGGCACTCCACAGCCCAGCGGGCCTTGACCTCTCTGCACTCTCCTCCCTCAGCTCCAAGAGGAGGGCATTATGCCCTGGCCACTTCCCTCGCCCCTTTACAAGCAGACCGCGGAACCAGGACACCCAGGAAAGTAAAGCATCACGGGGTGCTGCCTCGCGGGGCGGGGGGTCATTAGGGGAAATGCCAAGCCCTCCCGCCCTTCGTGTTCTGGCCGGTGAGAGTATGCATAGAAAGTAATTTTGAAACTACAAGTGTTCGATGTGAATATACAAGGCGACTAATGATCACCTCCGACAGGTGACTGTACTGTCGAGCTTAATGACCCCGGTGAGTTTATAAATGTTAAAGATTCTTGCACATGTCACAGGCTCACGTTTAGAGGCAAAGTTTTCCTGAAGGTCGAGTTTCTCTGCGAACTCCGTAGTCTTGGAAAGTGAAAACAGTCCGTGGGAAAGGTTCCCCTCCAACCAGACAGGGCCCGTTTTGAAGGGCGGAACGAAGGCCAGGGGGGCACAGAGCTCTCTGCCTAAGCGGCATCCGGCATTTGATGTTTGAACGGAGACCGCTCGCAAAGGACGGGACCCGGCCACAGCTGGAGTAACCCGCACGGTCCCCGCCAGCTTTGGCGGAAAATACCCTCCTCGGCCTCCGGGACTCTCAGTCCGTGAGATCAACTTCTCTCTGTCTGCTGTGATGCAGTGTATGCACATTCCAGGCTATCCTGTGGTATCAAAAAAGTATATATGCAACAGCTCCATGCTCACAAGACCAGAGTTTAAGAAAACGCATTAGGATGATCGCTCGGCATGGAAGGTGACTCGTCCAGCCTCAGATGGAACCTGTCGCTGGGGTGGTGTAAATCGGGGGGCAGAATTTGCACGCGCAGAGCGGCCACCATGCTGAGCCTCTCACCCCCCTCGGAAAGTCTGCTGTGGTGCTGAGCGTGGCCCGAGGTGGAGGGTGTCCACCCCAGGAGTGGAGCCTGCACTTCGGGGAGAACGTCCAGAGGGACTTGGAGGGGACGTTGCTGCTTCGCAGTCAAAGCAAGAGCCAGAGCCGGACGTGGTGGCTCACGCCTGTCATCCCAGCACTCGGGAGGCAGAGGCAGGAGGATTGCTGAGTTCCAGGCTTGCCTGGGCACCATAGTGAGCTCAGGGCCAGCCTGAACCACAAAGCGAGACCCTGTCTCAAAAAAAAAAAAGCAAGAGCCAGAGGCGGGCAGCATGATGCTGCCGGAACCCGGACGCTGGGCTCCCCTGGAGGCGAGACTCCGTGCTGCCCTGCAGGGGACAGAAGCCATCTCCAAACCAGCGCCCTCTGTTTCCAGCCCCGCCGGCCGTGTCACAGATGCCCACTCGCCCGAAACCTGCTGGAAGTGGCTCAGAGCTTTTTAGCCTAGTCACAAAGGCACATCCGGGACTTGCACTGGAACCACTGAAAGTTTGAATGTTGGCCCCAAATTCACCTTTCTAGAGGAAGAAATGCAAAAAAAAAAAAAAAAAAAAAAAAAAAAAAAAAAAAAAAAAAAAAAAAAAGAGGAAGAAGAAGAAGAAGAAGAAGAAGAAGAAGAAGAAGAAGAAGAAGAAGAAGAAGAAGAAGAAGAAGAAGAAGAAGAAATAGCAAGAATGAAGAGGAGCAGATTAGAAGACAAATGCCTCGCACACCAGAGCTCAGTTTGACTGTTGGCTCCAGTTGGCCCGGCTGGGTCCCTCTCCGGTGTGATCTGCCCAGCGGCTGCCCACCGTGCCTCACACAGAGGCTGGCACAGAGCGGTGCTCACTGGTGCATGATGAACAAGGAAATAAAAGAAAGATGGTGGCAATAATATTATATCCTCCCAGTCACAGCAACCAGCAGCTGTCCTTGGACTTTAGGTGCGTCCTGGCTCCGAACACAGCGACTGGGGCCATGGGGGGGCGGGGGGGTGGCTAAGTCTGGTGTCTCTCCAGGGCGTCTCGGCTCGGTCTGGAATTGGGTCTTTTTACTTATTTAAATTTGTTTTTCATTGTGCCTATCGAGCTAGAGCTCATTTATAGTAGAAGCAATAAACAGATGTCGCTCAGCCCAGAAGAGCCTTAATCTTTCACACAACTTTAATTTTATTTTCCTGTTTAATACTCATCAGTAAATATTGCAAAATAAAGACTCCAGCCCACACAATCCAATTTCACTAGAAACTGCAGAGTTGAGACAGAGGACACGCCTGCTGGACCAAACTTAACCAGCCGCACAGCCACAGTTCTGTGTGCAAATGCTCACTCAAAAACTCATTTAAAGGAAACAAGTTTCCAGAAGGAAACTTTTCCCGACTCATACGAGCATAAGAAATCAGCAAGAGCAAGGAAGGTTTAGCCTTGACCTTGACCTGACCTTGAGTCCAGCCCGTCGATATTTCAGCGTAGGGAAGGCAGGAAATAGCCCCGCTGACTTTCTAGACTACACCACGTGTCCACATCCATTGCTCAGCAGACAGCGATCATAATCGGAAACCCCTGCAAGATAGGGAAGTGCACAAATGAGCAATGCTAGAGAATTTTCTCAACCACATACTTCCTGGGTCATTGAAAAAGCAGCCATATCCTTTATGTTCTCCAAGAAACATGAAATCTCCCATTTTCTGGAAATACTTGCCCTCTTGGCCTTAACTTTTTATAAAAAATCCATTTTCAATTAAATAGGGGAGTAAGAATTATTTCCCTTCCCTTGCAACTGTAGTACAAAAAAACAAAACAACCTTAAATATATACAGGTGCTTTGCGTAGTTTGGACAACTCAGGAGGTTCAGACAAAATTGTTTGATATCAGATGTTTGAAGCCAGATTGGGTAGCATAGAGAGAACTTGTCAAGAATAAAAGAAGGAGGGCCTGGGTTTGCCTGGCGAGCTCAAGGTCCTGAGTGTATCCCCGGTAACCACATACCACAGTGCCGGGCGTGGTGGCTCACGCCTGTCATCCCAGCGCCCGGGAGGCAGAGGCAGGAGGATCGCTGAGTTCCAGGCTTGCCTGGGCTCCATAGTGAGCTGAGGGCCAGCCTGAGCTACAAAGCGAGACCCTGTCTCAAAAAAACAAAACAAAACAAAAACCAAGTAACTGTGCGGGGAAGCAAACCTTCAAGCCTCACAGATGCGTCAGATGCCGGCCCGTGTTTCTGCATGAGGGCCGCGGTGTCCGGCGTCCTCTCTGCGACAGCAGAATGCGAGTGAATGAGAGGCGGTCGCTCCGGAGCGGCCGCCTCGAAGCGGGGACCCTGTCCAAGCCCGGGAGCTTCCCTCACTGCTGCTCTGGCCCGGGGCGAGCTGCAGGGGCTGGCGGGGAGCGCGGGAGCCACCTCCCCTGGCCACAGGCCCGCCGGAACCACCGCCCCACCCTGCAGGGTCTGCCCGGGCTGGGGCTCTCTCCCAGGGCCGGGCCGCTGGGCCACCGTCCTGACCCCCCTCGCAGGGGCGCCTCTAAAGTGGAGGGGAAATGAGGCTCCCCATGCCACTCGCCTGCTCCCTTTTTTATCGTAGGAGACGCTTGCACGGGCCGCTGGCGCCTGTGACCGCTTGAGAGAGACCTCGCAGAGGAGAGCAGAGCGCTCGGGATTCTTTTTCTCTGAGCGACGCTGCGGTCTCGGTCCAGAACTCGCATCGCCGGAGCATCCGTGGACCCGTTAGAAGCTGTCTCTCCCTCTCCTACCTCCCCAGCGCTGGCAGTGGTGCTTCGTGGGTTTGCCTGGTCCGGGTGTTTCCTGCCAGTGGACTGATGACACAAGCGACGGTGACCACTTTACCTAACGTACCGCAGAGTTTCCGGTTTGGCTGTGTCTGTCCGCCCCGCACTCTGCCTCTGTCTGCAGAGCATCCCACTGGATATGAACAAACCGCTTCCCATCCTCCTATTCTCGGACAGACATTGGGATTTTTTTAAACTATCTTGGAGCCACAGGCACCAGAAGTTCTCTAAATACAGTGTCTCCCTCCTTCTTAGTGAGTGCCAACTAATTCCAGTCTAGTCGAAGGGAACAAAAGCCCCTAGTTGGAGCCCATAGGCACAGAACGCATGTGGCAATTTCGTTTTCTTTGTGTTCTTTTGTCCCATACAAATCTGCATTCCGGCCCCACGCACAGCTGCTGTTTGTTCTTGTGTGTCTGGTGTGTGTGTCTGGCGTCCAGCAGAACGCAGGAAATGCTAGCTAAATGCTTGACGAATCAGAGAATAAAACAAAGTCCACTTAACATGTATTTCCCCTCCCCTTATTGCATTATATATTCAGATACAAAGCATGCATTTGGGTCTCCTCTCTGTGCGTGTGTATGCATGTGTGTGGCCATGTCTCTGTTTCTAATCAGCATGTCTAAATGCTTAGAAGATTCCTGCTTTTCTAGTTGATCCTTCTTAGAGTTGCAGTCTGAGTGGACCCTAACAGACGGTTCAGATTTATGGATGCAAAGAAAGAGGCCACAGTGGACAGTGACAACCACAAAATTAATAAATAGGTAAGAAATAGTAAGGTAATGCGGCCAGTCATGCATATAGCAACATGCTGTAGTCACAAATTTTAGGTGGATGTTTTAAAAATATATTTCTTGTAGTTTTGAGATGTATGTGTGGCCGTCAAGAATCTAGGCTCCTTCAACAATTCTAGCTCTAAATCTTTATCATATATGTTTATTTTGTGTAATAATTAAAAGAGAGACATCACTCCTATAGTTATCTTTTTCTCCTGGAAAATCTAGCAGAGCAGATTGGGCAGGAAGGGAGAAAAATAGGTCATGTTGCTTTGAGGTTAGTTGGATGAAGAAGAAATGTTGTTCTGTGAAGTATGCGTGAAGCTTATTCTTTGACCTCATTGGTCAGACACATGGTACATGGCCCGGGTCTAGGCCAATCATATGTGTGTACGGAGTTCACATAGACTGGCCTTGATTCTGATGGCACGAACCCATCAAGTCTGTCCCCGGAGACCGGAGGGGAGGCAGCATGCGGCTGGTCACATGTCAGAAGGACAACAAAGGACATCGGTATTGGGCGACCATCCAACATCAGCAGCTAAAATACTCCCCTGGGAGGACATGAGAACATTTCTCACGATAAGACAGGGCATTTTCAGTGTTTTTAGTCTTAAAGGAAAAGAAATACATTTAAATATTATCATGACCAATCTTCTTTTTGTAATATTTTCTGCAACTTTTGATTATATCAAGAGAGATCTCTGTTGCTAAAATTTGTTTCCTCTCTTCACGACTAATTATCTTTAACAAAAACTCAGCTTCTCTCAGTTCAAAGCTATGCACAGTGACAGCATCACTTTCCACCTCTATTTTACTACCTCTATTATGCTATACAGATTGACCATAATAATATATAATTTTAAAATATACTTAATGATAATGGAGGTTATTTCCAATGAAATATTTTACAAATAAGACAAGTATGATACCGTGAGATTACTCATACAGTTTCTTGGAACTTTGGAAATTCCTTAAAATTGTCAAGCATTAAAAAGTAATGGAAGAGAAGATTCCTCGAATAACTGAGAGCCTGGAAGAGAAAGCCGAAAGTCGAATCTAGGTTAATTTTAAGGAAAAATCAGTGGGAAATTTAAAAGTGCTACACTGCTGTTTCTCCTCCTTTGATGTGCCAACTGCTATTATTTCAGAAAAGAAGCTGAGGTATTGGAAACCACGATTCGAAATTGTGTCGATCTCCTGGCTTATGACTTAAAGTAACAGAGGAAGTCCACGCTTGTGAGCTGAGACAGAAAGATAGATGATGTGTGCGTAGGCACAAAACACACGATACACAGGAAGTGCAGGCGGGAGGCGGGTGTGCCTCTTCTTGGATGGAGGTATTGGTGAGTGACTGAATATTAGAGCTGCGCTTGAAGAGAACATTGTGTTATTATTAATTACCTTCCCACCAACAGAAAGGGCCAAGTCCTGCTTCTGCCTGTATCTCTAACTATCTTCAGCAGCGTGAAGAGTGACTTCATGCGCAGCCTGACTGTCAGTGGGCTGAGCACTCTGGCACCGGTAATGTGCTGTGTGACATGGTGTCTAAATTGAGTCCTGGACAGCAGAAGTTCACACACTGGGAAACAGTATTTTGCTTTCAATGTTTTCAATCGTTCCTATCGTCTCAGAGAAGATCCTTGACTACAGACCTTTAACTATGAAAACTTCCCCGGTCTCTTCCCGCAGAGTGGATGCGGAGGGGCCTGGCGGTCTGCAGAGGGGGCTCTCCGGCAGCTGACTGCCATCCATCCTGGGTGCAGCGCCCCCAGGGGCTGGGGCTTTGTGATCAGCAGCTGGCTGTCCGGGCTCCACGTCCTCCACCCCTCGAAGTCAGCCTCAGACCCAGGAGGAAGGGGGCGCAAACCCCGGGGTGACTCTCTCATTTTAAAAGATCCTATTTCCCAGACTGTCTCTCCAAAGCCCCAGCCGTGACTTGCTCTTCTGTCCGAGCTCTGTGGAGGGTCTCAGGCTTCACAGGGACCGGGAGCTGCCATAGGTAGACCCAGTGTTGATTCTTGTACTTGAAATAAATTCTGGTTGGTATCAGGGGTGGGCAAGGCTGGAGCTGAGCAGTGGGCAGATTTCACCACACTTACGGATAACATTTTTGTAGATGTACTACATGTTTTTCTCTAATTTTTAACCTACAAGGTGACTCGAAGCATGAATCTCTGAGGCGCTCTCAGACAGTGTTGTATGGCACCTGCAGGGGGAGTGGAAATAGGAAAGATAATGAAGATGGTGCAGAGTGTACCAGAGATGCCAGGATTGTGCCATTCCACTTTGTCATTTAGGACGGGAAGCCTGAGGGTGAAGTCCTCCAAGTCAGAGGGGCCAGAAATCTAGAATTCCTGTTAATTCTCCAAATCTTGACTATTGCTTGGCTGTGGGGTAAGCGGTACGTCACTAGCCCAGCATGTTCTTCCAGACCCAGCTCTGCACGACAAAGAAACACAGCACTAAATAAACGGTGCCGAATACGCCGAGAGTTTTCATTCCGTGAGGGTGAGCGCATCAGGTCAGCGCGAGGTCAGGCTGCAGCCGGCTCGCTGGCTCTGCAGATGGTTTCCCTTCTGCCTGGCATCTGGCGCTTTCCCTGGGGACCTCACGCCCTCATCATCGCTTCACTCACCCCCAGCTGATTACTCCCCGTCATTAGCCCCACGGCAGCTCCCGGAGGAAAGAGGCTGGTGAATGGAGGTTCCAAGGACATAGCGAGGAGCAGCCTCATCGGGGATCTCTCCCCGGAGGCCCCGGATTGTAAGACTTCCTCCAGAGTGTCTGGCGGCCCCTTCTCCTCTCCGGGAGCCAGGCTGCACCTAGGGCGGACAACTTTCTGGTTTCCCAGGATGCTCTGCTCCGTGACTGAAACCCTACACCCCCCGGGACACCCTCAACTGGAGGGTCAGGTCGACCTTCCCACACGGTACCACGATGACAGCTTTTTCGGGATCCCAGACTTCTCTGTCAATGGAAGCTGGCCCAGCTCCGGCCCAGGCTGTGCGAGGGAGCTACTGGTGACCTCTGCTGTCCCTATTTTCTCCTGCCAAGAAGCACAAACGCAGCTTGTCTTCAGTGGGAGGTGTATTGCTCTGAGCACTGGGACCCATTTTGTACCCGTGGAGGGAAAGATTCACAGACTAAACTGATACATTCATGTAATAGAAGACGAATGTGGGAAGGCCCTGGTGAACTCTGAAGTCGGCCAAATTGCCCAACTAGAGGTCTTTAGTTACATGAGACAGCATATTTTCCCTCTGTTTGAACATTCAACTACTTGCACCAATGCTAGTAACATTTAGTGATACTTCAAATCCTGGGCTTGGATTGATCCTTCTCCAGGGTCGAATCCATCAATCCAAAAGGCAAAGCACCACACACAACATTACCCTTGGGAAACCACGCCTCTTCCTGAATGAGTACAGTGTCCAAAGACTTTCCTCTGACCGTGTGAAGCTTTGAGGTCAATGGACACCACACCAGGACACCAGCCCAGAGTCAGAGTGGATGCAGTCATACCCTCTGCTTGTAGGTCAGAAAACAGACCCAAAGTGGTGGGGCAGATAATTCTAGTGACGAAAGAAATTAAACACGGGGAAACCATGGAGACAGAGCCTCAAGTGACAGGACTGGGGGCTCTTTCTGGTTTTCCGCTCCCCGCGAGAGGGGCAACCGCTCAATGCCACCATCTGTTAGGAGCCCTCATGTGGAAATTATACCAATGCCGGGACTTTTTGTTTGCCTGATCACCAGCCACACACAGGCCCCCGAGTCCCCTTAGCAGACTGAAATATTAATGATTGTTTTCCAGTTCAGAACTCTCTGTCTGTCCTCCAAACCCAGCCTGAATTCAAGCTCGCTTTGCCGACTTTGGACTTGCAACTTTAGTGGCCTCAGAGTGCCTCACCAGATCCATCTGTCTGTAACAGTGAGCGGCCCCTGAAGAGTTCCTCCATCAAAGACTGAGGAGACAGCACACACGGGTGTTAAATGAGCCAGAATGTAGATGTGCACTGTGTTTACAGCAATAAGCAGAGTTAAAATAGGTAGAAACTGGTGCTCTGCAGATGTTGGGCTGTTTCTCAGGTGATGAGCCATTGTCTCCCCACCAGGATCCAGATGTGTGGGTTTCTGTGAAGAAAAGGAGTTAACAGCCAGGCCGTGCCCTTGGGCCCCTAGCAGGAGGCGTCCTCTGTGACCGTGACCGTTGCTGAAATAAAAGCTGACTTAGTTAAGAACTCACTGGGCTTTCCGAACAGACTTGGCCCAGGATGGCAGCCAGGAAGCCCGTCTCTGCGCCAAGTTTATTCAGACTTTTGTTCTTCTGTCTTGGTATGTGACATTTACGGGAAGAAGTACAGTTGCCCAGAAATCACGGGCCCCACCACAGCTCCTCTGTCACTCCAGATGAGACCCCCTGTCAGAGGGCGTCTGCAGGAAAGAGCACGCGCTCGGGGATAAGCTCGAGATTGCAGACAGGAGGAACACACCGAAGACAAACCTCGTGTTCAGAAATAGCCCTTCTGAGGAGCTGCTGGAGACTTAACAGATTCCCAAACAGCACAGACCTGGGGGTAGACGTGGATTTATTTATGCTATAAGCCCACACGTGAACTACCTAAGTAAATTTTTAATACTTTAGAAATAGCATACTAAATTATACATGCGTAGACTCAGCAAAGCATATGCACTGGAATGTTCCACAAGCTGAAAACCACACAAATAAATGTTCGTTAAGCACATAACAGGCCAACAAGCGGCGGCATTTTCTCACAATGAAACCCAACACAGCAATGCAAATGAGAGAAGTACAAACGTACGTGGCATTATCCGTGCACTCATAAAAATCATGTTGAGTAGCAGAAATCAGCACAAGTGGCTATATACAGTGTGGTTCCATTTACACGAACTCCTATAACCGCCAAAATTAATCTGTGTTGTTAGAAATCAAATTAGCATTCACGTGTGGAGGGTGTTTGAGAGAGGTGCGAGCCGCGCAGGGGACTCGGATTTGTGGATTCGGTGCTAATGGAACTGTAGTGCTTCCTTGCTGAAGATACAGCACGTCTTATATTTAATGCACACGCACTCTCCCTTATTTATATTATACTGCAAAAAATAAAAGGGAAAAGTAAACCATCGAGACAATCATACACACACACACACACACACACACACACACACACACACAGAAGCAACCCACACTTTCACCTTCAAGGTAACATCTTTTGTACAGAGGGCAGCAAACCTCCAGGGAATGTTTCTTGACACACTCAGAAATACTTTTTTTTTTTTTTTTTTT
>PVIC010048846.1:0-13351 GCA_004025085.1 Thryonomys swinderianus
AGAGTTTCAGTTACTGCCCTTGCAAAGATTAAAGCAAGGGGACTTTTGGGTGATGCCAGAAAAAACTGATCTATTTGGGGATTTTGCTATTATCTGTCACTTCCCTAGTTTCTCAGAAAGTCCCATGAATGACTCTCCTTCAGTCTGTGTTTTGGAACTTCAGCGTGGGTGACTCCAGTTTGGCCTGATGCGTGGGCCTTGTGTGCGCCTGCAGCAGGGACCCTGAGTAGGCATCGTAGCACCGTCCACAGCAGAAGATGATTCATTGCTGGAAAACAGAGGGTGTGATTCTGGCGACTTCTGCAAAGACATGAGTAATTCCCTTAAAACAATCTGCTCTGACCCTGTGAGAAGTGTGGCCCCCGCACAGAAAAGAGAGCATTGCGGTTGAATTGAAAAGCTGCAAGTGACCTTCCAAGGTCATCTGGTTTACTCCCTCCGGGCAGACAGAAGCGCTCAGAGCCCACAGTAATTCAGTGATAAGACAGTCTGTTTTAAGGACCCTGAGAGTTCACACATTCCAGAATCACTTACTTCAGCCCTAAGAGCCTTTACTGCCAAGTTCTTGGGTTTAAATGTGATTCCTCATGCTTGTGCTAGCTTTTGTTTTTGTTGTTTTGATTTCTTCTTTCCAGAGACAAACCAATGGCCAAGAAGACCAAAGAAACAGTTTGCTTAGAGTTGCTGAATTCAAAACTAAAGAACTCCTTCTGTTTCCACCCTCCCCGGGTCTGTAATGCGGCGACTTTCTTGGCAGCAGAGGGCTTGTCGGTAACTGAAATTCTCTAAACCTCAAGGTACAACCTACCAGAAGATCGTGGCTAGTGCCACCACCACGCACCCCCGCCAAAATGTGGGAAGTAAAAGGGAGCGCAGCAGTTTAAAAGTCTGTAAAATGCTGAGCTGCGTGGGGCTGAGCCAGTGAACAAGCAGAAGGATGATCCGGGAGTCTCTTCCACCCAGGTAACGACTGGCTAAGCCCCATCAGGAGATGGTTAAATCCAAGGCCGAGATGAATGCTCGTAAGACGGGAAAAATATGTCAATCACACTTTGCCTTTGACACAAGGAAATTCCATGAAACTGAGAATGGAGAGTGCGAGGGGGGGAGAATGTCTCCTGATGTGGGTGGCCAGGAAACCAGGGGCCAGAAAAGCATGAGAGGAGAGAGGGAGAAAGGGGTGTGTGTGTGTGTGTGTGTGTGTGTGTGTGTGGTGTGTGAGGTGGGGGGGTGGGGCACACAAGATTGAATTCTAATCAAAATGCTATGAGGCATTCACACCAGGCCTTGAGAGAATATTAACAAGGTTACCCAAAGGGGGGCCTTTAGCCCCAGGAATTATTAGTGAATATGGAATTATATTTGCACAAACACTACCAGATGCAAGAAGCTAAATGTCCTGCAGATGTAGAAGGAGCTAGGGTATGTTCCAAATAGGCAGCAGCTTTATTTGTTTTACCCATTTTCCAAGAGCTGGGGCGGCCTGTTTCTGAGGGGGTTACGTTTCGGGAATGGCCACCACCGCGCCATGAGCCCCTGCTCTCCGACGGCGGCTCCGCTGGCCTGTAAAGCGTCTTGCTCAGGAGCACGGAGCGGCCCTGAAGCAGGTGGGGCAGACTCGCTAGCTCAGCTCTACCGTCTCGTTTCGGCGGATGGGATTACGGTACCTCTAGGAGAGATTTTTCTGAAGGAGGAAGCCATTCAGAGCCGTGGAAGACACGGCGATTTCAAAGAAGAATTTCGAACTTAAATATAAGCTATTGAAGTCAGTGGAAGAAAACAGCAAAATGTGGTAAAGAGCAGTATATTTACATATTTCACATCAGATTCTCATGAGTCAGTTTAATTTAGATTCAACACTGCTGAAGGAGACGTGCGTACTTCGTCTGTCTGCATCTGGATGAGATGCTGTTCTCAGGGACTCTCCTGAATTTAAGATCCCGATCCTCAGTGCCCTCTTACCTGTTCGGAGCGGGAACTACCACTGTAGTGAGAAGAACCGTTCAGCCTACCGATCTGACACAGAGGCAGCTCACCATCAAGCCCATGGTGAGAGCCCCTCCGAAGTCTGTCGTGGTTATATGGGATTTTTTTTGGTATCATTTATATAATTATATCATATCACTACTTAAAGCTACCCTAAGTTTCCACCACACTTCCCCTTGTGTGAAAGGGGATGGAACTGGGTTAATGATGCATTTAGCTTGGGTGGAGTGGAATGTATTATTTGGGTCATGGTGCTTTGCTATAAAGTTGTTTGCTAACAACCAAGTTATCTGAATGGGTTCCAGAAGCACACTTGACTGCTTACCTAGTGACTTAAGTGACCAAGGCACGTCATGCTGGGTTGGGAAGGCATCCTATAATACTTAATTTTGAAATTAGGGGGATAGTGGAGGCCATACGAGATTTGAAAGTTACAGAGCTAGAAGCTCACCAGAGAAAAGTTATCTAGATGCTCCAACTCTTACATGTAAAACTTGGAAGTGTTTTCCTAAATTTAATAACAATTGTAAAATTTTGTGTGAATGACAAGTCTTGATGCTGAAAAGCTGTTTCTTAAACTGTCAACAAAATTTTGACACTCCTACTGGAAGGAAGTTAAAATGTTTCTGTTATTTCTGTATCGTATGATATTATAGAATTGTTATTGCATGAAGAGGCTATCAGAAGGTACAGTGTGTCCATATCTCTTCATGCATGTGTGTGTAAAATAGAAGTATTTGAGGTAGTTAAATAAGAATATCATGCCATTTTTCTGGATATTGTGATGTGTGTGCTGCTTGTCAGCTTGTTTAAAATTAGTGATTTATTGTGATTTCATTTCTCTACATAAATTTTTACTAATTTCTTTAACCAAAGTTGTTCATTTTTTTTCTTAAGGGAGGCCTTCGAACTTGCAGAAGGCTCAGACTCTGTATGAGCTCCTGTACATGTGCCTGGAGCCATGGTACCATCTAAGCACCTGTCAGACTTGGTTTTATTTCACTCATCAACATGTAAACTTTTAAAATATCATTTTACAAAGAGGAACCTGACACTTTCAGTCACATAGCTCTAAATGGATTCGAACCCACAGTCTGCCTGATATCAAAGGCTGTGAGTGAGTCCTGACCTTTGCCAACAGAGACCAGGGTGATGTTTCACATCTTCTCTGGTCTTAGTCAAGTGATTTTCACTGATGTTGTTCCCCATGCAACTCCATCCTATTCACCCTTGAACTATCTCCAGTTAACAAATCTCAAAGATCTCACTGTCAGGAGACTTTTCTTCATTTCCTATGACTGTAAAATGTGCCCTCGTGGAGCCTTTCTGGCAATTCCTCCTGCTGTACTAAGAACGATTTTTTTTTTGGTGATATTTATATCCACAGAAAGAAAGGAGGAGTCTATTTTGAAGCATCTCTGCTGAAGAATCTTTGGGATCTTGTTTTTTTGTTGGTTTTTAATTGAAATTTAAAACACACCCCCTTCAGGAAGCCCTGTAGATGAACTCCTGGCAGCAAAGTCTAGATGGTCCTCTCAGAGTTTCACTGTTCTCAGCCCACGCTGAGTGTGTTACTCATGTTCTCTCTTCTATTAGAACAAGGCTGACGGTCTCTTCAGCCTCCACTGCGTGTGTGCATACTTGGATTCCAAAGGCTACACAGGAACTCAGCAGAATTTTCAGACTGTATAATGTAAGAGGGTAAGTTTGTTTTTTCTTCAGTAGCCCTCAGGATCTATGCTTTTAAAATGAAAAATAAGCAAGTCCATTTGGTGTAAAAACAGAAAACCTCATTTCTACGGTGGAACAAAAACTCTTCAAACTCCTGGCCTCATTCCCCAAATTCTAACGTATGGCGTTAGCTCTTTCAATGTGTAATAGTAGCAAGCAACATTGCTTTTGTGTTTCTGACTGTAAAATAAGGATCGTGTTATTTCTTTCCCATTTGCAGGAGTCTCAAGAGGCACAAGAGTTAAATGATTAATGACTGAAAACCCTTGCATAAACACAAAAGGCTTAATAAAAATAATCCCTCATAGCCACAGTGATAGGCACCGATGACCTGATGCTAAACCTTGCCTGAGACTGGAGGCAATTCAGATACACTATGGGTCTCGCCTGTGAATCTCGGCTTCTTCCTCCCTCTCGTTTTCTGGGCTCCCGTCCTGGACTTCCTCTGATGACAGGACCCCTCTCCACGGCCTCCAGGAGCAAACCCAACCCCCACATAACGTGAAATCTGGCTTTCTGGTCATGGAGGAGGCACATACGGGAAACAAGAATGGGCCATTGTGAGGCGAGTGTAATGTTGTTCTCCGTTTTTCAGGAAACATGTCTGCTCAGCATTTTTAGGAAAGCCATGTGAGATCAAAACTCAATTTTTCACCGAGTTTAGATCCTTCCTAAGAGAAGCCCTTGCCTTGTTCAACAGAATCCCCGAGTCAAATACGCTTTCTGTCTTGACCAAAGGAAACAGGATGAGCTTCAAGAGTAAATATATTTCTACTGGTAGAAACTTAAGAATTTCATTTTAAAAAGGGGGGTGGGGTGGGGATATTGTTAGGTTATTGTGCTTGTTTATTCAATACAATTTATTCCTGGTCTTCAGGTATGGTATAGTCATGCTGTATCACTGGATCTGATTCTTGGGTGAATTCAGCAAACTTCAGGTGCGTAATCACTCACTCTGACCAATATTAGACCGTCATGTCTTCAATGATTTTCTTTTTTCTCTCTTCTTTAAGGAGACAAAACGCTTACAAGGACAGGTGTGTCTGTCAAGGAATCATTACACTTTGTTACGTTTCCTAAGAGAGAACAAAGTGAGACCACGTGCTTAGCTTGGGAATCAAACGGACCTGTGTGTAGACTCCCCACAGTGCCAGTTAGTAGACATGGGATCCTAAGCATGGTATTTCACTTTCCTGAGTCTATTTCCCTGTCTACAAAGAGAGACTAAGGTTTCAGAGACAGATAACGAGAAGCAGTGTTGCATGGCACACTTGCATGCTGCAAGAGCTAACCCCATGAAGGGGAATTTCAGAAATTAAGCCAATTTGATAAGTGTCTCTTCTTCCACAGGAGCAATATGAAGATTGACCATACAAAATGAAATCTACCTTCAAAGATCTGAACAATCAATTTCACTTTTTAAGGAGTCACTAAAGTTCTGTCTTTATGTCTTTTCCATGTTTGCCTAAAATGCATACCAGTCGTATACTTTAAGCTTTGAGCTGGAAGGGTAGCTCAGTGGTACAGACTGTGTATGGCATAAATGACTTCCTGGGTTCAATCCTTGCCACCAAAATAAAAATAAAATAAACAGTTTCATACAAGGCATTCAGCAAAAACATTACATATTGTAAGTACTGTGTGTTAAAATAACGCAGAATGGAAGAAAACATATTCACTTGGTAACCAGAGCACTAACATAAACAGTAATCATTATCTGGGAGATGATTTTAATAGCTTAGGGAAGTCCACCTGGAGCTTGTCAAAGACATTATTTTTAAATTCATAAAAATAGATTCATGGGACTTCTGCATCTAGGCAAGGAGGAGGAACAGATTTAACTTCTTGTGTAAAACAATTAAAATACTTGGACAAATATATGAAGTCAAGATCCTGAAAATAAACCATAAAGAACAGTGCTTTTTGAGAGACTGAAACAAGTGAGGTTACCTTAAAATTGCCCATCTTAATGCTTTTGGAGGAATTTCTAGCCACACAGAAGAGAAAATGCAGGTAGACTCCAGGGCCCACATGAGGGGAGAAGCTAGGGCTAGAGTCTAGGTTAGTTGACATGGCTGAACTTCTCGGAGGACTAATATCTAGACTACATAAAGAACTAAAAAATAATAGAGCCTCAAACACAAGATGCAATAAAATTATAGTTGAATGAATACACATGTTACAAAAGTAGAAGCACAAATGGCCAATAAGTATATGAAAAAATATTCAGCATCATTAGACATTAGACAAATGAAAAGCAAAGCAACACTTACATTCCATCTAACTTCAACAGAAGGTGTCATTAAGGACAAATACTGGAGAGGCTTCAGCAGGAGAACGTTTCCTGGGAATGAAACCAAGTACAACCACTATGAAAATCAGTTTTGAGATTCTCAAAAAACTAAAAATAGAAATTTCATTTGACCCAGGGATATAAAGTCATCATTCTACAGTGAGATGTGCATATCCATGTTTATAGACATGCCAATCACAACAGCTAAATTATAAAAGACCTACATGCTCATTAACAGATGAATGGATAAAGAAAATGGTATATATCCAAGTCATGAAGAATCAATTTGAGTTATTTCTAGGAAAAGGAATGGGTCTTGAGACAATTATGTTAAGTGAGATAAATTAGACACAGGTAAATATTGCATGATTTCTCTTATATGAGAAACCCAAAATAGAAATGATTTAAAGAGCAAAATCAAGGAGAGATGAAAAGAAACAGGGAGGTACACATTTTGGTGATGAGGAAGGAAGTCTGAGAAAGGGGTGAGAGAGGAGAGTAGGGAGAAAGAGACTAAAACTGACTGAGATATACGTGTATATATTTACTCAAATATGTCGGGAGTATTTCTACATGAATGTGGGAGAAAAATAATTTCATAACTGAAGTATGAGAAGTATGACTGTAGCTGTCTCAGGCCCAACGTTGCCTTGCCTGAGAGCTGCTCTGGCCTGTGGAAACACAGATGAGGCTTCCGTGGTCTGTGATTCTTAGGTGCACAAAAGCAAGATTACATCCGCTGACGATGTCCTGTTCCTGAGAATCCAGTAGTCATAGAACGGAGAAAGGTCTCCCCCGGAGGGAGGAGCCTATTACCCTACCTGTGGTCTGGGAATGCTCTCTTTTCTGCCCTCATCAGCATGAGATTTGCATAAGATCAAACACAAGGTCACAGATCATGGCCGCCCCATAAGTCACCCGACACTCCTTCCCGTTACTGTGGTGTGTACTCAATAAATAATTGGCTGGTATAGAGAGTCTTGGTGTTTGCCCACTTGGTGTTTGACGTCCCGGCTCCCCATATACTTTGAAATATGCAAGTCTCTTTTATCTTTTTTCTCTTTGGCTCTTACTGTCCCCTTGCCTAGGCAGCCTGAGCAAATCCACCTCCAATACAAATGAGGGTAATTATTATGTCTCACAAATATAGTAATAAAGTATTTGAAATTTTAAAAAGAATCTAGCTATCAAAGACAACAGTTGCCTCCTTCACTGCTCTATGTTGGTCAGAGGTGAAGAACAGAAAGTAATATCCTTGAACGGTATCTTCCCCTCCAAAAAAATTAAAATCAGTAGGAACTCTATACACTAACAGTGAACTACATCAAACAAATAAACAAAATCATCTCATTTACAATAAGTACAAAATATTTAAGTAATATTACCCAAGAACATGCACTGAGAGCTATACAATGTGAAATTGAAGAGGACACAAATAAATGGAAAGGTATTCCATTGTCTTGGGTTAGAAAATTGATATTGTTAAAATGCTTATATTTCCCAGCCCTTGGGAGGCAGAGGCAGGAGGACCGCTGAGCTCGAGGCTTGCCTGGGTTACATAGTGAACTCCAAAGTGAGACCCTGTCTGAAAAAAAAAAAAAACCTTATACTGTACTAGTCAAAGCAATTTACAGATTCAATACAATCCCTTCCAATATTCAAAGGATTTTATTGCTACAGAAATATGGAAAACAATCCTGAAAAATTTGGGATCACAAAAAGCTCTGAGTTAGCAAAGAAATACTGATCAAAAAGAACACATCTATGGTCACCATGTTACCTGATTTAAAATTGACTAACATGATATTTCAAACAGCATCATAGTGGCATAAAAACAGACACACAGACCAATGCAACAGTGGTAGCCCATAAAGAAATCTACCCATTTATGGTCAGTTGATTTTTAATAAGATGCCAAAAATAAATAACAAAGAATAGTCAATAAATTGTGCTTGTAAAACTGGCTATCCAGGGCTGGAGGGTTAGCTCAGAGGTTCTGGCGCCTGCCTTGCAAGCACAAGGTCCTGAGTTCAATCCCCGGAAACCACATACAATGCTGGGTGTGGAGACTCATGCCCACCAGCCATCAATACCACATACCACAGTGTGGGGTGTGGTGGCTCACGCCTGTAACCCCAGCACTCGGGAGGCAGAGACAGGCAGATTGCTGAGTTCCAGGTTTGCCTGGGCTACATAGTGAGCTCAGAGCCAGCCTGAACTACAAAGCGAGACCCTGTCTCAAAAGCAAAATAAACAAAACAAAACAAAACAAAACTGGCTATCCAAATGTGGAAGACATGATAAGGGTTTCACATCTAAAATATATAAGAAACTCAAACCACTCTATTAAAAAGAAAAAATAATTCATTAGTGGTACTGACCTTGCCTTGCAAGCAGAAGGTTGTGAGCTCTATCTCTGGTATTGCAAAAATAAACAAACAAAAAACCCCAAACAGCAACAACAAAGGCTGGGGATTTAGTTCAGTGGTTCCTGGAACCTGCCTCACAAGCACAAGGTCATGAGTTTGATCCCCAGTACCAAGTTGGTAGAGGTTTCAGTCTATAGTTGCCTGGTTCTAAGGCAGGGCAGCACAGCAGAGGGGCGTTACAGGCAGAGATGGTTCATGGTGGCAGAAGGCAATAGGCTGCAGTTAACAAGCAGCAAGCCTATCTTACCCTTCTATTCTGTCCAGGCTACAAACCTTCTGGTGGTACCATCCACACATTTAGGTCAGCCACACACAGAAAGATGCTAATTGGAATCAGAAAAGGAATCTGGTGCCACAAAACCTTCATCCTAGGGTGCCATGCCCTAGATCCAGCCAGCTTCAACAAACCTACCTGTGAAGGAAAGGGGCTTTTAGTGGGGTCATCTAGATATAAGCCGTAACACTGTATGTCCCCTTGCTTGCCTCCTCTTTTCCTCCTTCCCTCCCTCCCTCCTTCCTGCCTTCCTTTCTTTCCAATCTCTTTTCCTCCTTCCTCTCTCTCTCCTTCCTTCCTTCTTTCTTTCCTTTACAGGTCATTTGATAAGAGGTCACAGAGGACTTCCTCATGTTTTTCATAGCTACACATACTGCAGACTATGTGGATGACTATACTATAGTTTACCAGTCTCCTGTGAAAGGACACTTTTTGCTTCCATTTCTTTTTATTATATCACTAGAATCAACACAATGGATGTTGTTTTATCTTTAGTGGAAGTATTATATCCAGAGTTGTGCATACAAGAGTGTATTAGTTTGCTATGGGAATTATCACAAAATAGCACAGTTTGGATGGTTTAAACAACTAAAACTCATTTTTTAAATATAGTTTTGGAGAACAGAAGTTCAAAAACACTATGTAAAGGGGTGGTTTCTTTGGAGGTCTCTCTCCTTGGCTTGTAGATGGCTTTTCTCCCTGGGTCTTCGAATAACCTCTGTGTATTTTCCTCTTAAAAGGACGACAGTCATATTGGCCTACTTAGATGACCTCATTTTACCTTAATTATGCCTTTAAAGGCCTTATGTCCAAAGAAGTCCTACTCTGATTTACTGATTGTAAAGTATTCAACTTCAACACACAACTCCAAGATTGACACAATTTATTCTACCACAAAGAATACGTAATGGTACCATCAAGTTCTACTTCACTGGGCTTATACAATTTTGCATTTATATTAAAAGTTAATGACTTATTTTTCTTTGTCTTAAAACACTGTTCTTACAGAACTACTACCTAGCAGCAGCCACATTAAGCTTTTTCTTTCATAAGAAAGAGTATAATGTCATTCCTTCTATTCCAGCTCTCCTTGATGAGAAAATCATGTTTGAGTCCCACGAATACCATGTGACTGGCATATTTTCCCTTTCACCAACTGTATGTGGATACTTAATGTTACACAGACATTTTTCTGGTAGCAGACCAGACTAAACTGTTGTGACTCACGTGTTTTCCCTAGAATCTGAATGGTTGTTTTACCAAGAATTCTTGCTCTGGATATCTTCTCTAATGATTCTGAAAGTAGGACACTTGTATTTTCTAAAGAAAATATATAAACTTGCAGATGGATCCTGAGGTCGCCAAGTTTCAAACGTATGTGAGGAAAGAGGACACTCCTTTCTAGAAGTACATAAAATGAGCAGCCCAGGTTTTATTCGTCTGAAGAGTGGGAGAAATAAGAACTAAGTGTGCTCTGTACTTCCTAACCATTGTCTCTTGCATTATGTGTGGATGGAGCCTGTAAAAACAGCTTGTTTCAGAGATTGTGTCCTACTGGAGAGGCAGTCGCATTGCAAGATACACAGATTAAATATCATATGGTATCTGCCATTTGAGTAAGGTGAAGTGTAAATAAAGAGCAAAACAAAGAAGTGATAGGAAGAAACAGGGAGACAGATATTTTATAAATGGGAAGGGGCCCAGAAAAATAAGGGAGGGGGAAGTAAAATGATGTGAGATATGCCGGGTACTCCTGCCAAATACCTACAATGAATGTAAACAATAAATGTCAGAAATATGAAATAGTCATAATAACAACAATAAAAAATGGGAATAGGGGATTAGTGACAGAAAGTGTTAGGAACAATAAGGAAAGCTGGGGCACACATATATTTATGAAAGTAAAAATTAAAAATCTTTCTCTGAATCCCAAGGGTAATTTAAGATAGTATTTGCATATTTTTATTAACAAATGAGTCCATTTCCAGTGATAGGAAAATATACTCTAGTGCGCTGATGCTGAGTGTGGACTTTGATTAATGTTTTTGGAGACAAATTAGGACATACTTATTAAGTTATACATGCACATAATCTCAGAATTAGTCATTCCATTTTTAGAAATATGTCCTAAAGATATTAGGTTTATTTTCTTGCATGCACAAATAAGTATCCACAAAAGTTCATGAGAGCCGGGCATGGTGGCTCACGCCTGTCATCCCAGCACTCGGGAGGCAGAGACAGGAGGATTGCTGAGTTCAAGGCTTGCCTGTACTACATAGTGAGCTCAGAGCCAGCCTCAACTACAAAGCGAGACCCTCTCTCTCAAAAAAAAAAAAGTTCATGAGAACATTATTTGCTGTAGAAAGCACCCAAAATAATGCAAATATCCATCAAAACTGATTTCTATAAACAAATAATGATACTCTCACATGGTGGAATACTCCTTGGCTCTTTATTGTTTAAGATTAAGGTATGCATGTTTAGTCATATGTAAAAATCTTCAGGACATAATATAGGCAAAAGTTATGGAGGTCCTTGGGTATTTGTGACATCTTTGTGATATGCATAGAATCCTTCTGGAAAACAGCACAAATGGCCTGTGTGGGAAGCGGACCAAGCTGGGGCATTGTCCTAAACCAGGGGTCTGCTCTCTGGGAGCTGCCCTTAGTCACCTTGGGAGGGGCTTGCTTCCTCACCAGGAAAACTATCTTCATTTTGCCCCGCCCTCTCCCTACCTCGCCCTAAGGGAAGTATTGTGAGAGACAAAAACTTGTCCTTGAGAATTACAGCTAGTCTTTAGCATAAGAAACCTGAAAACTGCCTAGGAGGAAGTTTAGTAGATTCTTAGATGTTCCCTGGCAGATACATTTATCTCTGCATTAAAATTGTGCTAACCTTCCATGCTTTGTCATTATTCACCTTATCTATTGTAAAATTTTTTAATGTGGGCACGCCCTACCTAGAAATAATATAAAAGAGCACTGTAAAATAAACTCAGGGTTCTGCTCAGTATTGACTGAGAGGCCCTCCCTATCCCATCTTTGTCTGTCTTGTGTTTTTCTTAATCCTCACCCCCTGACTCAAGTACTGTCCGATTTTGCCGGCTGGCCCCGGCATGCCTGGCAGTGTTTTTCTTAACAGTGCCATGCGGGAATTTGAGAAGATACAGAAGAAGAAGATTGTGCATCCTGTTTGATACTCTTCTTTAGAGTATGGATTTTTTTATCGCGTGAATATATTCCTTTTAATATGAAGAGATGTTTTAAATAAACAATTTCTATGCTCTTGGGCTTGACTCCCATGTGTTCTCTATGGAAGAAAAAGGCCAAGAGATAGCTTAGTTGTGGTAGGATTGGAAAAGAAAAATTGAATTGGGCTTTGTGTTCTCTGTCATTCTATTACAACATACAGAAATTCCCAGGTGCCCCCCCACACACATACTTAAGCCCAAAGGAAAGGAGGAAGAAACTTCGAAGGAGAGGGCTTAGAATGAAAATGTGCAGTATATTTGACTCCCTGATAATGATCATAACATTCCTAATGGTTTGTTAAATGTTAACTTTCTAGATGCTGGAGATCAGAAAATAAGTTTTCTCCTGACAAACTCCCAATATAATTGTAAAATGCGTATGTTTGCTCTGTTAATGGGGATATTCACTGAGAAATTATTGACTGAGAAAGATCAAGTATTACCGGAACTCACTGGACCATCTTGGGCCTACACAATATTTTACAGCTATACTGAAATGTACGTGTTGGCCAAACCTCACAGCTGGCCAAGGTGAAAGTCAGGCAGCCCTGCCCTGGGGGGTCATGAGTGGCTTAATCTGAGAACCTCCAGCTAGATCTCAGAGTTGGAACGTAATACGGTTGGCCGTGTCATTCCAGAGTACTGACATCTTCAAAAAGTACTGCATGGCATATGCAAATTAAACTGAAATGAATATTTAATTTTGTTTTTAGAATATTTTGCAGTTTCCCTTGACAGCCAGAGGCTCCTTGGAACACTGCAAAGCCAGGGCTTACTTTTCCTACCAGAAAAGACAATTAGCATCAGCTGCTTCTGAGAAGTCAAGGGTGGTATGAAATGCTGCCAAGATGTGTGCTGTCATTTGTTTGATTTGAATTTTTTTCAAAACAGGTAATTAAACAGTGTTACTATTAAAAGATTCTGTGAATCTTTTAATCTTTTGCTGATGAACTGGAGACAAAGCTTGGACACCTCCTTTTCCTTCTCTGGCCAATTCCAGTGCTGGAACACCATCTGTGTCCTGAATAAGTTCTGAACAACTAAATGCTCTGTGCAACAAGAAAGTATGTATCCCACCATTCCTCTTTCCTACGCAGACACAGATGTTTGCTACGGTATTTAAGTGGCCAAGTGTGAGGCCTGTTTCTGTGTTAATAGTTAGAAAACAAACCAACATCTGCCACCCACTTTAGTGTTTCAGAGCATTCTGCCTTCCTGGGAATGCTACACTGCTTTATGCACACCCACAAGTTAGAGGGGAATTACAGTAGACCCCTCAACCTGTACCCCTCTACAACTGTCTGTCAAAGCAGGTCAGGAATGTCATCGGTGAATATTTATTTGAAAATTGTGGGAACGTTTGAGTGGTTTTTTTTTTTTTTTTTTTT
>PVIC010048847.1:0-13365 GCA_004025085.1 Thryonomys swinderianus
CCCCCCCCCCCCCCCCCGCACCCTCTTCTGGAGCTGTACCTTAGTGTGAAGGCCCTGGGTTCAGTCCTTGCTACTAAAAGGCAAAACCACTAGGAATATCTTAAAATAATATAGAAAACAAAATCAAACTGCTTTCTATGCTGTTTACATGAACTTACTACAAATATCACTGAAAGAAAGAGGTACATCATCAGATCTAGGGCAAGCTTCCAGTGGTTTTCTCCTTATGGAACCAAGAAAATCCTAAATTTTCCTGGCAGCAATGGTTGTTACTGTACAGAAAACATTGTCCATCAAGAAAAATCTCATCAAGCTTCATGTCCTTCCTTCCACCTCCCTCCATCTTGATCTCCTTCCCCACTGATGTTATGCCCAAGTCCCAACAAGCAACAATCTCTCAAGGCAAGGATCTTAAGGTCCAACCAAGAGCTTTATTACCCAGTGGGGGTATGTTCCCCCTAGAACAAGCCAAGGAGATAGGGCCCTGTGTTTGACTAAGACACAGTATTTAAAGGAAAAATCTACCCCCACACACACACACACACCTGTTACCAGGATGTTTCTATGCAGAAGCAAGTTACAAAAGCCAATTGCAATGGTTAGATCACTGGTTACTATAGAATAGTGTGTTCTAAAAACATACAATCTGCAGCTGCACTGATCAGTTGGGTGAAGAGTTCTCAAGGAGACAAGGACTGGTTTCACAGGGAGGTTACAGGCTACAAAGTGGAAGTTTTAAACAGAATGGCTGTTTTTATGCCAAGGTGGGTCTTATAACTGACTCATGGCTTTTTTTTTCCCATAATTTTCTGTTAACTTTTTTGTGGTCCTGGGGATTGAAACCAGGAATTTGCACATACTGTTCAAGTGCTGCACCACTGAGCTATACCCCTGGCCAATTTCCTCCCCCTAGCCCAGTCCCCTCCCACTTTGAGTATGACAGCTCACCTATTATCTACAATACATTTTATTTTGCTTTCTTTTTCTTTTTCATGTTAAAAATGAGACATTTAAGCATGTGTCTCACTCATTCTATTTGTAAGAGATACAATCTACAACCTGTAATGTTTTATAAGATCTTAACATATTTTTTTTTTTGAGACAGGGTCTCGCTTTGTAGTTCAGGCTGGCTCTGAGCTCACTATGTAGCCCAGGCAAGCCTCGAACTCAGCAATCCTCCTGTCTCTGCCTCCCAAGTGCTGGGATTACAGGCATGAGCCACCACGCCTGGCTTAACATATTTTTGATGCCAAGTTGCAGGGTTGCTGAATTACCAGATCCCAGCTCACAAAGCAACTGCTAGCACAGCACTTCACAGCCACTGGATACGGGCACATACCCCAACCCTCACAAAGGACGCAGGGTGCTCAGCCCCAGTCTGTGCAGCCCCAGCCTTGCCTATTTAGAAAGAGGAGCTGTCCAGAGCCAGCATCTGCTGTACCTTCCTATGGGTCCCAGTTATCTATTGTTTGGTACACTTACAGGAGCCTGCTCCACAGCCTATGCGACTACTGCCAAGAGTTGTCCAGAACCCTTTCCATGACTGGAAGAGCACACACCAAGGCCAGAAGCCCAGCTTACCTGGGGGCACAGACCAGGTGGTTGATGACCTGAGAAATTTGCTTAGCACTGCTAGATTAGGGAAATACAGACTCCTCCCTAGCAGCAGGACTTTGGTACACAAAACCCTTGGTGTGTTTTCCTGCTGAAAATGCTCAGTCCTGTGCAAGGCCTCAGGACTATTTACTCAGAATCCTTTGAGTCATTTTCCAACGGACTACCATACCCAGTGTCCTCTTTGAGTATGTGGGAATATGTACCCAGAATCCTCAGAATCATTTCCCATGGACTACAATACCCGATATTCTCTGTGAGCATGTGGCACTGTGTCCCCAGAATCCTCAGAGTTGTTTTCCCATGGACTACCACACACATACAATCCTCTGTGAGATTGCAGGACTACATACCAAAAATCCTCTGAGTCATTTTCCTATGAACTACCATACCTAATACCCTTTGTATATATGTGGGGCTATATACCCAATATCCTCAGAGTCATTGTCTGATGGATAGTGATACCCAATATCCTCGGTGCCTATGCAGGACTATGTACCAGAATCTATAGTCATTTTCCATGGAATACCATCTGACAATCCTGTGTGAGGTCACAGAACTACATACCCAGAATCCTCAGTCATTTTCCCATGGACAATGATACCCAATTTCCTCTGTGACTATGTGGAATTATGTACCAGAATCCTCAGAGTCATTTTCCCATGGACTATAATACCCAATTTCCTCTGTGGCTATGTGGGATTATGTATCAGAATCCTCAGGGTCATTTTTTCCATAGACTACAATACCCACTATCCTCGGTGACTATGTGGGACTACACACCTAGAATCCTCAGAAATGTTCCCACGGATACCCATTATTCTCTGTGACTACACTGGACTACATACTCAGAATCCTCATTTTCCCATGGACTAACCCACAATCCTGTGAAAGGTCACAGGCCTATGTACCCAGAATCTTCAGAGGCATTTTTCTGATGGACTACAATCCCCAATATCCTCTGTGACTATGTGGGGCCATGTACCCAGAATCCTCAGTCATTTTTACTGCCAAGGACTACAATACAGATCTCCTTTGTGACTATATGGGACAATGTATCCAGAATCCTCATTTTCCCATAGACTACCACACCCATATTCCTATGCTAGGTTGCAGATCTACATACCCAGAATCATCAGTCATGTTCCCATGGACTACAATACCCATTATCCTCTGTGAGTATGCCAAACTACTTCCCCAAATCCTCAGTCATGTTCCCACACCCACAATCCTGTGCATGGTCGTAGGTCTACGTACCCAGAGTCCTCAATCATGTTCCCATGGACTACCACACACACACAACCCTGTGCAATCACGGGCCTACATACCCACAATTCTCAGATACAATTTCTCATGGACTCGATACCAAATTTCCTCTGTGACTAGGTGGGATTATTCACCCAGAATCTTCAGAGTCATTTTACCCATGGACTACAATACCCAATATCCTCTGTGACTATGCGGGATTATGTACCCAGAGTCCTCAGTCATGTTCCAATGGACTACAACACACACAACCCTGTGCAAGGTCACAGGCCTATGTACCCAGAATCCTCGGAGGCGTTTTTCCGATGGACTACAATCTCTAATATCCTCTGTGACTATGTGGAACCATGTACACAGAATCCTCAGCCATTTTCTTTCTCCATGGACTATGAAACAAATCTCCTCTGTGACTATATACACAGAATCTTCAGTCATTTTCCCATAGACTACCAGGAAATCAAAGGGCAGCCTCCTTCATCCATCAGGAAATCAAGGGGCAATCAGATTATATCTCAAAATGTCTTTATGATGATTAAGAAATCTAATGTCCAGACAAGGTCCTGCATGTTGGACACTTTCTGCATGTATGATTGCAGGACTTAAAACTCTGACACTATTCCTAGAATAATTCTGATATTTGGCATACATATTTAAAACAAAGCCATAAACATAGAGAAGGACCATGGAAGTGAACAATGTCCCACTAAATCTCACGGTTTTTGTTGATTTTGACAGAGGAGTACAAACTACAATAAAAAGGAAAGTATTGGGTAAAGGTAAAAAATGATAAGGCTGAGATGTATTATTTCAAAAATAGATAACTACTTAATGGAATTGATTTGAAAACACTCAAGAATAAGAGGTACACATGGCCATGTTGAAATCCACATCCATTTTTGGGAGAAAAAAATGGTAACAGGAGAACGCAATTGCATTTGGAAATATATTGACTTTGAGGCTGAAATTTACCATCACACTGTGCAGATTCTATGTATTAATTGTCTCTTAACTGTCTCTCTTTTTCTCTTCTGTATGCAATTTTTGTCTATAATTCTGGGATTTGGGGTCTTCCAGAAAAAAAGTGAAAAGTGACAAAGATAAAAATCATTTTATGAGCATGGAAAAGATCTCTTCTTGTGTCATTTAACTTTTACATTTTCTCTGTAGGATCTCACTAAAGGTGTACAACTCTAGGTGAAGTAGGAAGCTTGTCTAAGGGAATTGGAATGTTTGCCTTTTTTTCCATCTTTACTTTCTTAAAGAATATTGCTATCATTTAACCCCAATTTAATTTACACAGTAATTATGTTCCTCTTGGATATATATACACATATATATTCACCATATATATCCAATATAGTGCGTATATTCATTTTCTTGGCTCAGATTAAATAGATTGCAAAAGATAGTGTGAAATCTTTTTTTTTTTTTTTGAGACAGGGTCTCGCTTTGTAGTTCAGGCTGGCTCTGAGCTCACTATGTAGCCCAAGCAAGCCTCGAACTCAGCAATCCTCCTGCCTCTGCCTCCTGAGTGCTGGATAGTGTGAAATCTTGAAACTTGCTAATTCATTCCCAAATATTAACTTGTCAAACAGCCAACCCGCTATCCATTCCATTCTCTCCTGTCCTGACCGGCACTCATGAGGTTTTCTTACATTAAGGGATTGATGATTTTTTTTTGAGACAGGGTCTCGCCAATGTGGTATGTGTTATTGATTGCTGGTGGACATGAGTCACCACACCCAGCACTGTATGTGGTTACCAGGATTGAACTCAGGACCTTGTGCTTGTAAGGCAGGCGCCGGAACCACTGAGCTAAATCTCCGGCCCAAGGGATTGATTTTTCCATAGAACACTGACCATGAAACCTTCTGGACACAAAAGTGACCCTATTTTCAAGATGAGCACACTAAGTCCATTAAGTAAACATGAGCAGCTCTGGAAAACCAGGAGTAAACTGCTTAAACACAATCACCATTAGGCGAGGTGAGGCTGACATCATGAGAAAGAGCCGGCCCAGAAGTTCCTGCCTTACAATCTATCATTTGAGGTCTGACCAAGCAGGTAATTTCTTATCTCAATCCCATCACAGAGTGAAGGAATGAAGTAGGAGCCAATCAGCGATAGAGGCGGGTTATATGAATTATCCAATCAGGTGGGTCAACATACACGTGTTCTTCCGGTGTCTTGGCGCTATGGCCAAGAGTCCTCAGGTTTGCTAGGGCTTCTCTGTGACTTCTTCTGCCTGCGCAGTGCGTGAAAACAGCACTTGGGAGGCCCTGAATCCACGCAATGGTGATGTTGTGGGACAGAAGAGGGATGGAATCGGGATGAGATCTGAAAGAAGTGATCAGAACCCGTTTCAGGGAGCTACAGCCTCCCTGCTTAGCTCCAGACCCTGAGGTTCTTCTGATCTTTGGTGCTTTTGTTCCTTCTTCCCCGTGCTGGATCAGGGTTAGTTCCAGGTTCCCTGCATGCTGTTTGCACTGTGACACTCCCAGGCCGCAGTGCCGTCTTGGGTGACCCCAGGCACCGCCTCGTCTACACCAGTCATGGAAGAGCTCAAGGGGAGTGGGTTGGAGAGACCCTCTTCCAGGTATGGGTTGGGGCTGGGTGCAGCTGTGATGTGCTAAGTCCCTGGTCACATTCCTTTTTGAAGGAGAGCTGGAGGATCTGACATTTGCAAATGTCTGTGATGCACGGTCTCCTCCCCACAGCTCATCTCCTCAGCCAGCTGCCTTTTTATAATATTTTCTCATATTTCCAGAGTCACTACAGGTGTTGATAAGTGTTATGAGAATCTATAGAAAGGCCCAACATTGGAGGTGATGTGACTGGGGGTGGTGTGCTTGCAATGAAATCCTGCGCTTTATTTATTTATTTATTTATTTATTTATTTATTTATTTATTTTTGAGACAGGGTCTCGCTTTGTAGTTCAGGCTGGCTCTGAGCTCACTATGTAGCCCAGGCAAGCCTCGAACTCAGCAATCCGCCTGTCTCTGCCTCCCGAGTGCTGGGATTACAGGCGTGAGCCACCACACCCAGCACTGTGGTATGTGGTATTGATTGCTGGTGGGCGTGAGTCTCCACGCCCAGCATTGTATGTGGTTACTGGGAATCGAACTCAGGACCTTGCACTTGCGAGGCATTGCCGGAACCACTGAGCTAACCCTCCGGCCCACCTGCATTTTATTTTGAGCAACTCTCTGAATCATCACCTTAATTATTGATGTCACACCTCTACTTACGATAGTAAAAAACAGAGCTTGTAGTCTCACAACATTATGGAATGGGGTCATGAAGCAAAAAAGGATACTAGAGGAATTTTTATTGCAAATAAAAATAGCATTTCCTTGGCGTAGTGGCTGCTAATAAGAACACAGTAATTGCTCAGTGATTTAATGGCCACCTATCACAGGAGACTGTGTATTTTACATGACCACTGGGAACTCAGGCTCTTAAACCTTTTTTCTAAACCATGTGTACATTTTATAGAAATAGGAATTTAGAGAAAAACTGGTTACTTTGCACTTTAGTTTGCACTCCTGGGAACTGGGGAACGTAGCAGGGAGAGATTTAGTGCGCAGATGTCTTTAGAAGGAGGAGAGCTGTGGGCCGGAGGGTTAGCTCAGTGGTTCCGGCACCTGCCTCGCAAGCGCAAGGTCCTGAGTTCTATCCCCGGTAACCACATATAATGCTGGGCATGGAGACACGCCCACCAACAATCAATGCCGCATACCACAATGCCGGACGTGGTGGCTCACGCCTGTAATCCCACCACTCGAGAGGCAGAGACAGGAGGATTGCTGAGTTCGCGGCGGCTTGCCTGGGCACCATAGTGAGCTCAGGGCCAGCCTGAACTACAAAGCAAGACCCTGTCTCAAAAAGAAAAAAAAAAAAAAAAAAAAAAAAGGAGGAGAGCTGTATTCCATGTGACCCAAGGAAGTTGATTCTTGCCCCACTAATTCACTATTCTTATTTTAATTCTTATCAGTATGGCTTATTTCCCAATTTCCCCTAGCTAGAAGCCTTACTGTAAGACAACTAAATACTCATAACAGTTAGGCCTTCCAGAGAGTTTAGAAAAAATGGAGGGGATGTTAATGTATTGCCAAGAGAGAGGGAAAAGTTCTTGCTTGGGACAACTTTCTGAAGGGGGTGCCTGTTCACCCCAAACTGAAAAACACCGAATTAGTATATCTATATGGACATGTGATATTTGTAGTAGTGGAAAGAGAAAGAGGGGTTCTCGTCTCAAATAACTGCAATACTTCTTAGAGTGTTCCTGCACGTTGTTTTAACTTTGAGGTGTTGATTGAAATGGATTTTATGTGAAACAAGAACTGAACTAGAAGTAAATTCCCATAAAGTCCACAGACACGTGAAGGAATAGGAAGACAGTCTTATTTTTTGTAATGTAAGAAGGAGCAAAGGAGAATAAAAGAGAAATAAGACAGCAGGGCTCTTTGGAGGGACATGAAATTGGGATCTAGAGCCATGCTTCCCTTCAGGAAGATTGTTCTTTGTGTGACAATAGTTAAAGGATTGTGTGCTGGCTTGGCCTGAGCCTAGATCAGAAGTCACAGGCCTAAAGAAAGGAGGGAAACTTAGTGACATATACTAACATACACATTAAAATGTCTTTTGTTACTACTGATCAGTTCACCTAAATTTTTTTTTAGTTCACCTAATTATTTATGAGACAAAATTAGAAATTAGGAAACTGGTATTGTCATTGCAAATTTAGAGTTGTTTTGCTGGTATTATAAATATAGTTGTATTAAGTATATAATTTAATGAATTCCTAGCATATTGCACCATCAAATCTGAAAAGAAATAAGAATTAAGGTATGTCATATACAAGAACAAAATTTTGATGATGAATGTAACTTACAAGTTCTACTTAAAGTGTACCAATAAATTCAATTAAAAATTATATTGCAAGAATGCTGCAATAAAACCCTGTTTATTTGAAAAAATAATTTCAGTATCTCAGTATTTTCTAAATCCAATGTTAGCCATGTCTATTTACAAGTACTCTAAACCAACTTTGAAATGGCCTGTTAGCAGTAACATGGTGAAAGAATAATGAAGTACACATGAATATATGTGTATATGTATGTACATATGCGAGGTTGAATATATATTTTATATACTGAATTTTGTATAATACAGCCCCCTCCCCACTTTCTTTACTTTATACTTAATTGGCAGTTGTAGTTTAAATCTAGATATTCTTCCAAAGCATCATGTACTGATAAGTAGGACTTCTGGAAGGTGACTGAGTGATAGATATGGTACTGAATTAGTCTACTGAGCAAGATATAATGTTGGAAGGTAAAGCCTGGTAGAAAGACATGGGTCTCTCTGGTATGGTCTAGAATGTATATATATCCTCCCTTGATGGCTCCCTGTTTCCCAATGCTGTGCCACAAGCAAGTATTCCACATGCCATGCCTCTCTTCAAAGCCACCATGCCTTGGAGCCAGCCAACTATGGACTAAAATATTTATAAACTGTGAATGAAAATAAGTCTTCCCTACTTTGAATTGTGAGTGTTGGAGAATTGCATCTTGGTGCCATGAAAATAACTGAGACAGCCTGGCATGGTGGCTCATGCCTGTAATCCCAGCACTCGAGAGGCAGAGACAGGAGGATTGCTGAGTTCAAGGCTTGCCTGGGCTACATAGTGAGCTCAGGGCCAGCCTGAACTACAAAGTGAGACCCTGTCTCCAAAAAAAAAAAAAAAAAAGAAAAAAGAAAATAACTGAGACATATTTGTTCAGTTATCATAATGTTTTAATGACACTGCTTCTTAGACTTTTGGCTAAGATCAAGTATAATATTTTAGTGATAGTAGTATTTTGCTTTATCTTGTGTGAATTTAAATATAACTCAAAGTTGCATCAGCCACATTTTGCAGTGTTAAATTGTAGTGAGAAGAGATTTTACTCATTGTCAGATCTCAGTGGCTATTTAGCTATCTTCTGGGTCTAGTATGATTACCATGTTATGGACTCTGTTCAGGGACAGACAATGCAGATATCTTCCGCATGTGCAGTTTATCTTAACTGTGAAGCACTCTGGCCTTTGTCATTTATTTCTAAACCAATTTGGGAAGTAACAGAGACTCCTTGAAAAGTCCTGCATACTGTAGTCATTAGCTTCATATTTGGCCTCAGGAACAAAGATAAGAGCAACATGAAAAAGGTTTTAGCCATAAAACTCTTACTTCAGAGTATTTTTGGAAAGAGGTGTGCTTAATAGCAACATTATGGGTTCCATATTTCTTCATCCTTTTCCATCCATCTTTTCTCCTTACACTCCCCACCTTCCTCTGTTCTTTTTTTTTTCCTGGCAGTGGGTGCTGTACCAGGGGTTGAACTTGGGCCCTTATGTTTCCAGGGTACCTCTTAAGCCAAACCCACAGCTTTACCTTCCTCTTGCTTTCTTCTTTAGTTGTTTTGTTTTGTTTTGTTTTGTTTTGCTCTTAGAGAAAGGGTCTCATTTTGTAGTTCAGGCTGGCCCTCAGTTTACTGTGTCACCCAGGCAAGCCTCATACAGCAATCCTCCTGCCTCTGCCTACTGAGTTCTGGGATTACAGGCGTAAGCCACCATGCCTGGCATTGTGGTGTGTGGTTACAGGGTACCTTGCACTTGTAAGGCAGATGCCGGAATACTGAGCTAAATCCTCAGCCCTCTTTAGAGTCTTAGAAGCTCTAGAGTCTAATCCACAAAATATGGCCCAATGTAACATTTAATATATGTTCTCTTTGTTCCTGTGCTATGACAGGCCACTGATAATAGTTGCAAAAAGCATGTTGCTAATATACATTCAAAATGTCATCATATGTCGCGTAACACTCCTTTAAATTAATAATTTAAAGTGAGTAATATATTCAGCCTCAAGAAGATTCAAATGTATGGCAGTTATACTTTTTGAAGGAAACTGGTACTTCTGAGATGCTTAGGACTTATTATAGAATGACTGCATGTGCCATTTGATATGTGAGGTTAAAGAAATAGCTTTCAAAATAACCAACATGTCAGTCATTAGGCACAGAGCAGTTGGGACTGTATTCACCTGGAATGATGTGAGTATGACCAGTGTTCAAGAAAAAGGTGAATATGTTCACATTTTTCTATAGATCTTGACATTTAAAGATGAATTTTAGTGTCTTTGATGTCTCATAAGAACAAATTATAATAAAAATTATTCTCAGTCTGGAGATTTAGCTCAGTGGTTCCAGCGCCTGCCTTGCAAGTGCAAGGCCCTGAGTTCGATCCTGGTAACCACATACAATGCTGGGCGTGGTGACTCACGCCCACCAGCCATCATTACCACATACCACAGTGCTGGGCATGGTGGCTCACGCCTGTAATCCCAGCACTCAGGAGGCAGAGGCAGGAGGATTGCTGAGTTTGAGATTTGCCTGGGCTACATAGTGAGCTGGGGGCCAGCCTGAACTACAAAGTGAGGCCCTGTCTCAAAAAAAAAAATTATTCTCATGCTTTAAATACATGTTCAGCAGTTACTTCGTGTACAGATGACTTGGGTTCTTTTTTATTTTATTTTATTTATTTTTTAAGACAGGGTTCCACTTTGTAGTTCAGGCTGGCCCTGAGTTCACTATGTAGCCCAGGCAAGCCCCAAATTCAGCAATCTGGAGGGTTGTTCTTTTTGTGGAAGTGACTCTAATTGCCTGAGTGCTTTTACTAGAAATTTTTTGCTATTTTATTTTTAAACATTCACAGTTTTCATATTAAAATTTGCTCATATAAAAAAAATATCTGTGAAGGGATGCTTTCACTAATTGCAAAACGTCCCCTTGATGAGTAGGAAACACCAGGAAGTTAGTAAAGCTCTTGTTTGTGGATGATTGGCTTTCAGGACACAAGCTAAGCACAGAAAATCCACTTTGCATGGGGTTGGCACCAACCAATATGCTTGCACCTGAAAAGGAATAAAAAGAGAAGAAAGAACAACCCTCCTTTTTTCTTTGGAGGCACTCTGGCATTTACTTGCTTTAGATGTTGGTCTCCAGTTCCTTAAGGCTTCCAGTACCAACTCTTCAGCTATCCAGTGGAAATTCTTGGGTAGGAAAAGAGCTCGAGATGAAGTGGCCAGGAATTAAATGCAGTTGCTAAGGTCATACCCTCTAGCCTTATACAGATACTCCCAGATATGTGCTTTTCCAGTATCTTTTGACAGTAAGTCTACCCATCACATGACTCCAGGTGAGAACTTCACTATGGAGAAATTAATATGCTGAAATACAGAAGAAGTTTCAATCTGTGAAGGGGGATTAGCACATGATGAAGAATGTATGTGTTGAGCTCTTGGCTGTTCCTGCCTCATCACAGAGAAATGATTGAGAATGGGGCTACATTGAAACTACTTTTTTGGCTATCATGCTAAGATTAGTCTTCAGAATTCTGGATTTCTTCATGACCTTGGAATTGATAAATTTCCTGTCTGAAGCTTTTGAAATATTTTCTTCCATCTTCATTCCTTTACATAATGTGGTCATTACATTTTACCACCTTCTTCATTTGTTAAACAGTTTTATTCCCTTTTTTGGCTCATGGTTTTATTTAGTGAAAAAATGTAGATGAAGTTCAAAAAAGTCTGTGCCATGAAGCTAAGTGGCACATTTAGTTTTCTGCTTTGTGAAAACTTTACATTTTTCCTTTTATTCCATTGTGTTCTCCACTTGCTTGGACCCAGATTTTTCTTTAGGTTTAATTGTTTTCTTCGTGTGGGATTGACTCTGGAAGTTCAATGGCACAGTTGTGATCCTGTATTCAAAGACAAGCAACAATGAAAGAGCTTGTAGTACAATAAAGAAACACAGGCGGCTCTGCAAAGCTGAAAGAAAAATCCTTCTTCAATACAGTGACCCAACAAGACAGGTGAAGCAATGTCCAGGAAAGACAGTGGGACAGGAAGGGTGTCTAGCGTCTGTCATTTGAGGGCCAGGCTTGGTGGCTCACACCTATAATTCTAGCACTCAGGAGGCAGAGGCAGGAGGATTGCTGTGAGTTTGAGGCTACCCTGGGCTACATAATGAGTTCAGGGCCAGCCTGAACTACAAACTGAGATGACCCTGTGTCAAAAAACTAAAAAAACAAAGAACAAAACAAAGTAGAGTCTGTCATTTGGGCTCTTCTCAAGCAGCTATTACACTTTCTCCTTCTCCATCTTGGCTGAGTGGCAGAAAATGGAGCTTGCTTATATCATGAAGAAGCTTTCTGTTTTATGAACTGTCCAGTAAGGCACACTGGTCAGAGAATCAAATTTTCTGTCAAGCACTCAAGTCAGATGCTCCCAGTGTGTTTCTGAAAAAGTCCCAACCTGGCTTAACATGACTTGCTATATGAATTCTATTGCCAGTGGCTGCATGGGAAGATTTTGAAAGACCCTCAGTCCTCAAAACAGCATTTAAGCAATGCCAAGTGTCCCACCATAGGAAGGGTCCTTGTGGTAGATGTCTAACTTCTGGTTGGAAGTGGACAGAATGAGCTTTGGCAGGATCTGTTCCTCCCTCAAGCCGGTGGTTAATCATTATTTCTGTGTGTCAACTGTCACTGGTATACACTTTTGGTCCTTTCTAACCCTTAGTGGGACCAAGACAGCTGCCAGGACCTAAGCTTTCTGTCCATTCCAGAGAGGTGATTTTACCTCAGCTAGCCCCCTGCTTTTATCAGCTCATTGCCACAGTTCCACTCCTCACCATGCTGCTCAGTGAGCAGGAGGGTTGAGGGAAGATTCATCATGGATGTATGAAGATTCTGTATAGGTGAAGCTATGCAGTGTTGGGCTCCCTGTTTGTCCCAGCAGCAGACCACAAATTATGCTTTGTATCTTAAATGCCTCAGAGTTTGAAAGTTGATTTGTTTGTGAGGGCCCTGTCCTCATCAGTGAATTCACTCATTGGTGAGTTCAGTATCTGGATATGCTCTTTGGATGGGAGGACTTGTTGGAGATGGGTCACTAGAGAGAGGCAAAGCCTGGGAAAATGTGTTCTTGTTTGTACTTCATCTCATCTTTCCCTCCTTCCAGGGTGCATAGCTTGAGTACCTTTTCTTTCACCATGCCTCTTTGTAATCATATTTCTACTTTGGATCAAGCAGAATGTGAACTGATCTTGAGCCAATGTAAACTTCTGCTGCTCTAACCTGTGACTGTTTGGTATTTTTATCTTGATAAAAGGAAAGTGGATAATCCTCCTAATTATGTTACATTTGTTAAAAGTTTAGATACAGGGCCGGAGGGTTAGCTCAGTGGTTCCGGCGCCTGCCTCGCAAGCATAAGGACCTGAGTTTGATCCCCGGTTACCACATATAATGCTGGGCGTGGTGGCTCACGCCTGTAATCCCAGCACTCGGGAGGCAGAGACGGGAGAATTGCTGAGTTCGCGGCGGCTTGCCTGGGCACCATAGTGAGCTCAGGGCCAGCCTGAACTACAAAGCAAGACCCTGTC
>PVIC010048848.1:0-13366 GCA_004025085.1 Thryonomys swinderianus
TCTGATGAACAACAACTGTCAGCGAAGGCCCCCCCCCTCCCCCACAGTCTTGGTTGATTCTCCAGCTCCCATCACACAACCCTAGGCCTTAGTTTCCCAGGAAAGCTCAGTCACCAACCCTTCACCTCAGCAGCAGCATCTGGATTCATTTCCTTCCAGAGACGAAGAATAAGCTGTGTCCTGATAGCCAATTAGTTTGCACTTTTTGTTCCTCACAAACAGCTGAGCCACATGAATACGGGGCTGTCGGAGCTACCAACTCCTGGCGCTGGGGCAGTGGCCCATGCAGGCGTGTGGCCAGCAGGCCGGCTGCACTCTGCTGAATTTCCAGAATTTGGTTCACAGTCTACTTCGCCAGATCACAGTAGATGGTCTCCGTTCTTGCATCTTTTTTTTTTTTTGCTTTTGAGACAGGGTCTCGCTTTGTAGTTCAGGCTGGCCCTGAGCTCACTATGGTGCCCAGGCAAGCCGCCGCGAACTCAGCAATCCTCCTGTTTCTGCCTCCCGAGTGCTGGGATGACAGGCGTGAGCCACCACGTCTGGCATTGTGGTATGCGGTGTTGATTGTCGGTAGGCGTGTCTCCACGCTCAGCATTATATGTGGTTACCGGGGATCGAACTCAGGACCTTGCGCTTGCAAGGCAGGCGCCGGAACCACTGAACTAACCCTCCGGCCCCCGTTCTTGCATCCTAAACTACTTCAGATGGCTGTTTCTCTGGCCCCACGTAAGAGCTGATACACTACTGGGATGGGAAGCGTGATGGAGAGGTGAGGTCTCTCCTTCCCACCCCCAGGGTGCATCAGTCTTTACTTTCAACTTCCCAGGGACTTTGGGCGCTGGTAGAGCACAGTACGGTCTGAGCCCTCTAGGCGCAGGGACAAGCTCTCCCTACCAGCTTTGACCTTTGGGCAAATCGCTTGTGCTTTTTGAGCCTCGTGCGTCTCCTGTCTGACACGAACGGTTCAAATGGGTGGTTTCTCTGTGTTCGCTGTGATCTCAGTGCAGGGTCTTGATGACCCTACAAGCAGCACTGTTCATACAACAAACTCCGAGGATTAAGTTTGCCAACAACAGCAGCCACAGGACTGGCATCGAGGCACCTTCGGCCAGGCTTTCAATCATCCTTCTGCTCTCCCTCTCCAGCTGGGCACACTCCTCTCCTCTCCCAGCTGTCCTCAGCGTCACTCGTTGCTTATTTGAAAGCTCTCCCCCGTGGGTTTTTGTCTCTGTGGAACATCTCTGATAAATCTCCATTCTTTCCATTTTTCACTCCCAGTTTCCGTGTCACCTTCTCGGTGGAGCCTCCCCACTTTCCTCTGGCCTGATGCGTGAACAGCCATGTCCTCTGGGCACTAATGATCTCTCCCGTGGTGTTAAGGTGAAGCGCTGACGGAGCCCCACCTCGAGGGACTGGTCCACTGCTTCCAGGGTGCGATTGCTGACCGTGGAGCCTGCAACTTGCACATGGCCGAACAGTGAGTCATCAGGTAACCCGATGCACTTTATTGCCTTTGATTTTGACACTAGTGGTAGGGAATAACCATCATTTTCCCCAAGGGCTCCAGGGACTTGCCTAGGGTAAAAGGTAGGAGTAGGATAGATAGGATTTAAACTCAGGATAAAGCTGTGAGTCTGTTCGCTTTTTTGCATACACTTGCCTCTGCTCATGGTGCTCAGTCTATTCTTATATCCACTTTGACACAGCTGGTAGAGAAGCTTAGTCAGGCTGCGATGCCTAAGTGATGGACTCCAGGGTTCCAACCAGCTGTAAAGGGCTTTCTGGTTGTTCCATTCAAGGCCTCCTGTGGCACATGAGCACCAGGTCCCGCCTGCTCGTCCTCTCCTTGGTCCATCTGACCAGGAGCAGGCAATGAGCACAAGCCCTCCTGTTATCCTCAGTGGCTTCCTGTGGACTGTTATTCTCAGTGGCTTCCTGTGGATCAGGTGCTTATTAACCAGCCAACCAACCAATCAAAAAAACCCAATCCCTAAAACTCTAAAGTTTGTATATTTAGAGATACACTTCAGGTACTTTTGAGCTGTAACTCGATCTGCAGCTACCTCCTGGGTAGTGCTTAAGTGCCCTGTGCTCTCCTTGATATCAAGCTAGAAGCCCAGCAAATGTTTTCCTTCTGTACCTCCTCTTCCCTGACTCTGTCTGCTCCCTCAAACGTGGAGCTTCACCCCTGAAAAGAAAGTGGATGTTCCCCAGGATTCAAGAGCCTGAACCTCTCTGGGGCACTTATGTTGTTATTATTTCTTCCCTGCAGCAGCCCTTCCTGGTTGAATTTAAGTCGACGGTGCCATTGACAGTTACACATGGCACCCATGCCAGCTCACCCTCCATGCCAGGGGCCAGGCAGACAATGAGATAGTCAAGCATTCTCTTGGTTCCTGTATTGTAAATCATGACTCACTGGGCCAGCAGGTGGAGGGTGACACTGTAGCTGATTTACACCGTGGCCCGCTAGCTCATCTCTGAGGCAAAGAAACAGATGCAATGGCCCAGTGTCACTGTGGGGACCAGAGAAAATTGATCTATGACTATTCAGAGATGAGTCACTGGTCCTTTTGTGATTATCCTCTGTTTTGGGACCATGGTAATTACCAGACCTGAGACCTTGGCTGCCTTTGGGGCCTGCACTCGAACCATCAGGCCCCCAAGATGTTCCCAAGTTACCTTAGTACTCAGTAGACTTTTTTTTTTTTTATCATCTTGTGAACTCACCAGAGCATTCCAAATACTGTCTGCTCAATTGCCCTCTAGTGTGTCTTTGATTCTTTTTTTACTCATTATTTCCTGGGCGAGGCTGTCTTGCCCGATGGTATTGAGGTCACTGCATGAGGTGATGTCCTAGCAACAAAGATCATAGTGGTATTTTTAGAGGCGTCTATGTGATGTCATGAAAGCAGCACATAGTGTTCAGAAATTGAACTCCTGGGGTTCAAACTCTTGCTCATCCACTCACAGTTGGGAGATTGACCTGACCCTAAAGTGCCTCAGTTTTCCATGTGTATAATTATATCACCTGCACGGTTATGGTCCTTAAATGAAATAACTAAGCAGTCGCTTAGAGGAATTCATAGCACTTACTAGATCTTTCAAAATTAATTCACTTCCTACTTCCCTGAGCTTTTATTATAACATCTTGTTGGAAGAAAATTAATGTGCAGCGAAATGATTGCTTTCATGAGGACCCAAGGGACAGCGTATCTCAATCGGTTGTCTCTGAAGGAGCTTGACCTGGAGGGAGACGTGAAGTACCATGTCTGGTGATCCAGTCTCCAGGGTGGTTTATATCTCCCGAGTCCATGGTGCTAGGCTGGGGGTCGCAGGTGTGGCCTGTATTTGGTCTTCTATGGTTTCCAGCCTCTGTGTGGCTCCCTCGCACAAGAGACCATCTCACCTTCTGCTAGTGCCTGCAAGTCAGCTTCCAGGACTGTGAGAATCAGAAGAGGAAGAGAAATAAGCGGCTTCAGCCAAGCAGTGCTTGGGCATGGAAGTAACACTGACTATGGAGTCACCCAGGCCCGGGTGGAGTCTGCTGTGATATTTTGGGTTACTTATCAGAATCGGACGAGTCTCTTATCTCTCTGAGCAAAAGCTCCTTCCTCTGTGAACTGATGTGGAAAAGGAAGAAAGGAAGGGAAGATATACTTTGAAGTGGCTTAATCATAAATGAAATAGTGCATTAGATAACTGAACATCTACAGGTGAGACTTCTATACGCCTTTCTCATGGGTCCAACTCTGCCCCTCTGCTCAGCATGGCTCCTATGTCGGCTTCAACCCTAGGCGGACATTCCTCGTGTATCAAGATACTGATGTACAGTGAGTGTCTCACGACAAAATACGGTTTAGATTAGACTCTTCTAGCTCCCAAGTGCACTGCTGGACCGATCACTGTGATGTGTAGACTGTTTTCAGGCCACTAGGAAACTGAGTGAGTACAGCTCAAATTACCGATACATAGCTCAGATGTGTCATTAGTCATTGTTTTGGACTTACTTGCTTAATTGTGATGCATGTGTGTGTATCATCACTGAACATACTATTTTTTGCCTGTTATCATACTTATAAATGACCGAATATATTTTCATTAAACTTATTGAACTTCAGGTGGTTTGACTTGAACACCAACTGCATGGTATCACGGGAATTAACTTCTGGGGCTTCCACAAGGGCGTGAGTTCCTTGCTGAAACTGTGATACAGTGAGAGGTGGATATAGCAGCTGGTGGGGGTTAGAATGTCGCGCACATTATAGGGGCACAAACAAAGAACAGAGCTCCCAAGTCCAGGGCTCCGAGGGTGACCCTCTCGTGGCCGGGGATGACATGGGTTACAAGTGGAGCTGCTTTCCTGAGCGAGGACAGCAGAGCGACCGATGTGACCACGCGCTCTGAGAAGTGCCTGGTGCCTGGATTCTGCCGGCCTAGGTTCTGCAGGGGACGCTGAGAGAGGCTTTCCTGGAGTCTGCAGCGGGTGCTGAGAAGGTCTCATGGGAAAGGCGGGCAGCACTAGTGGCTGGAGGAGTCAGACTCTGAGGGGGGGCGCTGGGGATGGAGAGGGACGGGTGTTGAGTATGGAGAGTGGGTCTCACAGAACAGGAGCTTGGCGGGCAGAATCAACCAAAGCTAAGGAAGCTGTGAGTCCCTCCTGCTTGGATACCTGCTGACTATGAGCGGCCCTGGTCACGTACTGTCTGGGAAATCTCGTTGCCTCTTGCAAATGACTGGCAGATCCTGGGCATGTTGTTGCCTAATGAGCTTGAATTCTGAGTTTCATCCAAGACTTTGACACTGTACTACCCAAAGTAGAAAGCTTTTTGATTTCATTACATGTTGGTTCAATGCCAATATTTTCCCCACCAAAGACACTTATAAATATTTTCCCACACTGAACTGCAAGTTTCAAAATCTTCCAATGGAGAGTATTTATGAATTTACATTTTTAACATTTTTTTGTATGACAAAACTAGCTCGCTAAGTGGAGCTGATATATTTTCTGGAAAAAGCAAAAAAAGGCTATTTTAATCAGAAAATGTAGGATGTTCTTGCCAATCTTTTTGAACTATTACAAGTAGTTTATTACTTCCTTCATGGCTCCAAATTTGGGAAACAGTAATGGACCAAAGAGGAGCAGACATGGGGTTTAAAAAGTCGTTATCTATTGATGTGGTTGGATATGTGCATTATGCATTGAGTAGCTGCATTACGCATAAAGCCATGGAGAAGAGTGTCGTGATGGCTAAGTGTATGTGTCATCCAGGCTTAGTTGTAGTAACTGGCTATTCAATCAAATGCTAATTGAGGTATTTTGCAAATGTGCTTAACATTTACTTCCAGCGAGTAACTCAAGCAGACTTCTCTTGGTAATGTGCGTTGGCCTCATCCAATCAGTTGATATAACTTCAGAGCAAGAGCCCAGGCTCCCAGAGAAGAAGGAATACTGCCTTAAGAGTGGAGGAGCAGCCCTCCCCTCGGTCTCCAGCCTGGCGGCCTGATCTATGGATTTGGGGGTTGCTGGCTCTTTCATCCTGTTAGATGATCCCTTCCAATCAATCTCTTTGTCTGTCTTTCTCCTGCTGTACCCACGTGTGTGTGCATATTGGCCATGTGTCTCTTGAGAACCCTGACTCCTGATAATGGCCATAGACACCAGACAAGGTCAAGCTCATTGAGCACTACAGCATGTACCCATGATCATCTACATGCTGACATTCAAGGGTCTAGAGGATGCTGTGTATTTTATATCATGCATAAGTTATGAGCTCTTGGCAGGGAGTGGGGAGCTGTGTGGCACTGTATTATTTCAAAACAGCTGCAGGTCTGTTTGGGCAACAAACCCCATCATTATATGTAATAAATAAAATCATCATGAATATGTTCATTCTTTTGGCAAATGGCCAAGTGGTTTTGAGTACTTACTATGGGCCAACTTTTTACACGCATCTTTCACGTAAATGTAGATCTTATTGCACGTAAGTAAATGCAAATACATCCAAAACACTTCTGAATTCATTGCCCTTATCTATTTGAATTATCAACAAATTCAGGAGTGAAATTATTCTCAAGTGAGTGTGAAAATTTTTGATAATGTAGTCTCCTTAGTAAGCACTGAGAATCAACAAGAGATAGTATTTGGTTTATAAACACATGCAGTATGGAATGAGATGTAGAATAGATGGTATGTGCTTCACGTGAACTTTAACAAGAGTGAATATCAATCACATCCCATCTGGTCTATTTTCCTATACACTTGAGATGTGGATGTTAGGACCAAACTGGGATCCAATAATTAACTTTTGTGCTACTAATGCTATGTTAGAAGAGGGAGCTTAGATCTGGGCTAAACATGTCCTGTGCCTTCTTCCTCTTGAACTGGATTTACCAGGAGGCATAGACTAAGCAAGTGGACAGTTGTAGGCCTGTTTCTATCCTGACCTATGGGGTAGAACCTGTCTTGAGTCTCAAGTGTTTACCTGAAGACAGAGGGAGCCAGAAAATAATACAAAGTGGTGCAGGTTTCAAGACAGGTGAGAGAGAGAGAGAGAGACAGACAGACAGACAGACAGAGAGACAGAGACAGCGAGACAGAGAGACAGCAAAAACAAAGACAGAGACAGAGACAGAGAGGAAAGGATCATGCTACTGTTGTGTTAGGTGCCGCCCCACCTCATCCGGTCATAAGTGGGGGGTTTTCAGAGGTGGCAGAATCTAGTGTGTGATGGTGGGATTAAGGGTGTGATTTCTAAATTGGTCCAGTGATTGGTTTGGCACTGCGCTAATCCTGGTAGCATGGATACAGTACAAGGGACAGAAAAAGACTTGTCATCCCTCTTGCTTGCTTTGCTGTCTTTCACCCACCATGAGCTGTTTTTCATCGGTGTCACTCCTCTGCCAAGCCACCTTGCCTTGGAGCCAGCGAACTCTGGACCGTTTCAGTTCCACTAACTGCGAACTAGATAAAACTGTCCTCCTTTCACTTTGAGTGTTAGGTATTTTGTATCATTGACAAGAGAAAAGTAACTAAGGTAAATCATTTAAAAAAATTCCAAGTTACCTGTGGAGCTGGAACCATTCTAGAATGTCTTGGACCAGAGAAACCTTGTGACGAATCTGCTGAGCCAGGTGAGATGGTGATAGCTCAGGATGACTGTGTAGGAGTTGGGAAATTCACACTAGATTATTTCTAGCTCTTCTGTGTAGTGAGCACACGGCTGTCAGCTGGAGTGAGGGGAAGAAAAATAGAGTACAGGAGGCTTGGAAGAGATAAGGCCATGTGAAATATCCACTGTTTGAGAAAAGGGTGAATGGTCTGAGTAGACAAATGGGGAAGGAAGAGCCTCCAACTTCAAGGTCCCAGGAAAGCTGGAGACTTGGGAGTACTCTGCTCTTAGCAGTATTGTCACAGATGCTCATGGAAGGGGCTTAAAGAGACCTTGCGTGATTGTTCCTATCTCCCAATTTCTCACCGTTTTACACAGAAGTGAACCTACGACTATGAAAAAATGATGTGATTTCAGCAACATCTCACTGTGAGTCAACATCACACCATACCAGAATCCAACTCCTCGGGCTCCCAGCCTTCTGCTCTTTCTCCCACAGGGCATAGCGATTCCTCCTCTGTTCCTTGGTAGAGTTGCTAGAGTTTGATGCCAACATAGCTCTGCCATTTTCACTAAATGCAGAATGTTTGTCCAGCCCCCGAGTTTTCTCCGTCATACAGATGAAGTGAAAGGCTGTCTACAAGGGAGTCTATGACCTATGCATCACTTAGCTCCAGGCAAGGTAGGAGGTGACACAGCTCACGTTTCATTACTCAGTGAGATGCAGAGCCTTTGTTCCCTCACCCTGCTTTGCAAACAGACATGCTGCCCTACCTGACGCTGCCGAGCCTGTGTGCATGCACCTACAGACAAGATAGACTGCCGAGCAGAGCTCCAGAAATGCTGACCTGGGAAACTGAATATGAGCTGTTTCAAAAATAACAATAAATCATTGTTTGATTGAAAATGTAATATTCAGAATAATAGAAGAGCTAGGAATTTGACCAAGCATGAACAAGCCAAAGGCTCCTAATACACTGTGAATTAATCATCAATACATATATCGGTAGAAGACAACTTTGACACATGCATCAAAGGAAGGGTAGAGCAAGCTCCAAAAGCCTTAGCTAATCAGAATAAGTAAATCCACTTCAAGGTGACATTTAGTTTATGAGGAAATTAAATTCTCCTAGTCCTTGGGAGCCTAGGGTATTCCTGGCTCAGCATTCACACAAAGGAGGCATTAGACACTTTATTTGCTAAATAGAATTCAAGTTCTGTACTGCCAGGAAACCTTCTTGGTTCTTGATTCTTTCTTCAGATACAGCAAAGTGACTTTCAGATGAGTCCATGAAGGGCACAGGATGAGCACGTTTACCACAAACATATACATATTCTTCTGAGAGGATGAACAAAGGGTCAAAAGACACCCTGAGGTAATTCAGTGGTACCTCAGTTCACAGTCTTAATTCTTTTCACGATTCTGGTTGCAACCAAATTGCAGTTCATGAGCTGAGATTTGTGAACCGAGGCACCACAAGCCATGTTTTTATTCGTAGACCGTCATTACACACTGGGCACCTACTGACAGACGCACCATTAGGTACTAATTTCTGAGTGGGGTTTCACATATAAGCCAGTCTAATCGACCATGTTAAAAAATAAATATGACGATTTTATTAGGTTCATCTGATTCCTTTCTACCTGCTTCTCAAGCCAAAAGTTATTTTTAACTTCTCTCAGACAATATCCTTTGTGTATAAAGTGGAAATAATAATGCAATTGCATCACTGGCCTGCGAGGAGCAGAGGAGGAATCACTGCGCACGCTGGGCGGACTGGACCGCCTCCTAAGATGACCATTTAAATGCACTCACGTCCCCTGGGGCTTTGTTTCAGCCTAATTTCTCTAAATGGCAATATGCATGCTTCGATGGCCAGGTTCTGGTCTAGGTTAAATGGAGAGGCAGGGAAGCTTCTTTCATGGGGGTTAGCGTGGTCCATGTTTGTTATAGGTGGCCTCAGAACACATGAGACTCTGGCACAGATTAAATCCAAGTAAGAGACACTTGGGAGCACTTTGCAAGAACTGTTTTAGGGCCTAGGAAATACTAAAAGGTGGATATGTTGAAAGATAACTTTAGATAGGTACCGAGACAGATTTTGGTTTGACTAGCATGTTAGGGAAGACAAATTGTTCACATAAAGTATTGTCTTTCTGTTAGATGCTGACTTTAAATGTTGCAATAAGACACCCAGTAGTAAGATGTCTGGGACAAATGGAATTTCTCTTTTTAGTTTCTGAGAAATTGATATACTGAATTCCATAGTGGTTGTACTAGTTTACCTGGCTACCATCAGCAGGTGAATGTTTACAGAAATACCCACCACAGAGTAGTCCTCAGTCAGAAAGAAGGGAAATCTGAGTCATTTGAAGGAAAACCGATGAACCTTCACCCCATAATGCTAAGTGAAATGAATCAGACACAGAAGGCTACATAACAACTGGTTTCTTTAATATGAAAAATCTAAACTATCATAAAGAGCAAAATAAAGGAAAGATGATAGGAAACTGTGAGGTAGAGTCTGTGGATATTGGAAGAGGATCTTAGGGGAAAAAGGGAGAGTGGAGCATAGAGGGGAGTGAAAAGGATTGTATCTGTACGTGAACCAATTCCCCGGGATGAGAAAGAGGGAGGAGGAAGAACGGGGAGGGAAAGGCTGTGAAGAAAGAATTCAGATGTGGTATATACACGGCCTAACTCTCCACAATAAATCTAATCATTGTGTACTGCAAACATGAACTAGTACAAATGAAAATTGAATACATTTATACTAAAGAGTCACGCCTGTCTCCCCCAAAGTGTACGGCCTAAACTCTTCCATCGTTTGTTATTTGCCTTACTTGAAATAATTCAAATTTAAAGACATGTGGAAGAGTAGTTTGAAAAAGTCTGACATTTGTGTCCCTAGGGATATATCCGGTGTCCCGAAACATCCAGCAATACCCTGGGTACCGACCGAATCCGGTTCAGAATCTCAGCCACCCTTGGGCACTGGCCCAACCTGCCTCCGTCAAGCTGGAACAGTCCCTCTGGCCTGCCGTGGCACTCATGGCTTCAACACGCTTTTCTTTTAAATGTCCTCTTTACTGAAATTTATCACAGCAATGAAGCCCAATAAGCCATAAAGCTTATTAGGAGTGAGGGTAGACATTAGCCAAGTTCAAATTCTACTGCAAAACTTTGACTAAAAAATCGCACTTAAACACCTAATGTGTGCTTATGATTCACTGACTCCTCTTGGATGATGACTATTTAGAAAATCAGTTGAAGCACTGTGAGAATTCATTTTGTAGCATGGCCTTTGCTTTGAGTTTGGCGATGTGCACGGATTGGATTCTGATTGGGTCTTTCTGGTAGGAGCATCACAGAACGCGTCCTCTGGTCCTTTCACTGCCGCCTGTTGTGCGGCAGGCGGTGCTGCTCTGAATCACGGCTGATGCTAATTTTGATCACTTGATCAAGGCGCCAGGCTTTTAAGAGAGTTGCCAAAGGGCAATTTACCTTCTTTCCTCCCTCCGTCTGTATTCCCTCTGCCAGGGACTCCTGCAGTCAGTCTCCAGCCCCATCTGGCCAGTGCTCGACACAGGCCTGAGAAAAAAATACACTAAGAGAGAAAAGTAAGAGAGAGAAAATGTGGTGACAGGATGACCAAAGCCGTGCCACAGACAAGGTGCCATCCAGTCCCAGGGCACTGATTTCACTGGCCGTCAATTGAGGTCAAGGTAAGCTTCCATAGAAATTAATATAAACAAGCTTCGTAAAGAAGAAGACAAAGCATTCTCAAATTAGAAACAGAGTATACAAAATATATGGTTGCAATTAGAACATCGTCCTTCTCTTCAGAAGGTCTGTTTCGCGAATAGCACATAGCCTTTGGCCAGACTCACTTTTCAAAACAGGCCAGTTCTGGGGCTAACTGGACAGCCTACTGTAGGCATCATCAGTATTATAGTCCTCTGCACCGCCGCTCCCTCCCTCCCTCCTTCCTTCCTTTATTTCTTGTGGTGCTAGAACTTGAACCCAGGGCCTGGTGCATGGTAGGCCAGTGTCCACCAGTGAGCTACGTCCCAAGACCCAGTGGTGATTTTCTCCTTCCATAATTCTTCCTGGTTGTTAGTTGGCGTTTGGTTGAATGATGAGCTATATATTTTTTTGATTCATTCATGTATGTGTTTTTACCAGTGCCAGGCCAAAGTCTTAATTTATCCAATGGCATAGAATCAGTAACTCTCTTTATTTTGATACTCAAATTTCCTTCGATTTGGGGAGTGGGAATCCCTTCAAGCTGGATCCTGTGTCCTTTTGACACATCCCCTTTATTCTTTGAGTACCTGGACCTTTCCTGCTATAAGATATTCCGTATCCACCTTGCACTTCCTGTGACCAAGCTCTGGGTTAGCCATTTCTTGAGTAATCGCTGGTCTACTTCCTGGAGAATGATAGTTAGAAACCAAATACAGATGCTAGAATGTTTACTCTTCTTGGATTTCAAGGCTTCCAGACTCTCTCAGCCTTTATTTCAATGTATTACATATTTTTCTATCTGTGTAGCCCTCCTGGGTGACAGTGGTAAACTTGCCCCTATTATCCTTAGGTATCTACTTAGTGCACCGTTGTCTTCCTCCCCCCAAAACCTAAACATTCTCTCAACCTGGCTCGGCTGAAATCCCACTTAGTTGCTTTTCTCACTTGAGTCTAGATCCCCATTGGTTTACTTTTTCATTTAGGGTTGTCAAATGGATTTTGGTCTGAATTATTCAGGAAAGAAGGAAGCAGAGAAACCCAAGAATGTAAATATATACTTTGTTACTATCCAGTTTGTGACTCAATATGAAGAGAGGAGCATATTAATAAGTAGCCAATCAAAGTACATGTTTGCACAACGTCCTACTATATGTCCTACTCCTATTTATTCAATTTAGCTGATAAACATACACATATTCATACATTATGATCTAGAAATGACACTTGTTCAAATAATCCTAATGAAGCCACGTGTGGTGGCTCATGCCTGTAATCCCAGCACTCGGGAGGCAGAGACAGGAGGATTGCTGACTTTGAGGCTTGCCTGGGCTACATAGTGAGCTCAGGGCCAGCCTGAACTACAAAGCAAGACCCTGCCTCAAAAAAAAAAACCCTAATGAGCAGACACCTGTGTATGTAACAATATGAGCACATCAACCTGTGTTGCAATGTTTTATTTAACAGCAAGGGACAGAAGAGGTAAATAAACTGGTTCATCAATATAACACATCCAATAAAGATTATGTAGATTTAGTACATAGGGAGTAGGGAGGTGTGGGTGGGTAGGGATGTGGGTAAAAGTGAGAATTAACTTGTGTCATATACTGATACAAATTCCCCAATGTTAGGTGTGATTGTGAGATGTATATAAAATGTACCAATAAAGAATTCAATGTTTTAAAAATTATGTAGATTTATATTTTTTCATAGAAAATTTCAACAACAAATTAAGTGAAAAGGATAGACAGATGTTTTTGTAAATCTACAAGAGAATATCATGCATTCCTTTGAAATACATATGTATGTATTTATAACTGTTACTGGAGAAGCATCTCAAAGACTTCATCGCACAGTGGGTTATGTGTAGGTTGTAAAATTTTAGGATGTAGTGATGGTCATCTTGTTTCTTTCTTATGATAGATTTAACAGTGGAAATGTGTTGTACAGTATTGCAAAATTTCAAACCAATAATGAGACCCTAAACTCAATGTTTGGTCTGAAAAACTAAAACTGGCCCCATAATCCTGTGTTAATTCTGAACTATAATCCTCCTACCTTCCATTATTGGGTAATAATTAATAGCAATTCCCACAAAGCTCACTGCACAGGGCCAAGTGAAAATGGAAGAAGTAAAAGGCAATGTAAAATGTAAAAAAGTGAAGGGGTATAAAGAGCTTTGCAGTTTATCATCACCATCATCACCATCATTATCATCATCATCATCACATCATCATCACCATCATCACCATCATCACCATCATCACCATCATCATCATCATCACCATCATCACCATCATCACCATCATCATCATCATCACCATCATCACCATCATCATCATCATCACCATCATCACCATCATCACCATCATCATCATCATCACCATCATCATCATCATCACCATCATCACCATCATCACCATCATCATCATCATCACCATCATCACCATCATCACCATCATCATCATTACCATCATCATCACCATCATCATCACCATCATCACCATCA